>OU015498.1:150433781-150437349 GCA_907164885.2 Dolomedes plantarius | reverse complement strand
TTTTGATTTGTAAAAACCTAAAGGTAAAAAAAAAATCTGTAATAATTAATTATGAAGGTAATAGTGCCAAAAGCAAATATGTCACTCCATATTCAATTCCAAGGTGGACTGTTCAACAGCCAAAATAAGTCCAGTCCTCAACCTGAGTATTTTGTTCAAAATAACTATGAAGATGATAATGAGAATATAATTCTAAATGATACCATACATAAAAGTGTTGACTCTGTAACAATGTTGTTTCTCAGAATCTTAATCGAAAAGAAAATAATTTAGAAAACTTGTTAATTAAAAATCCCTCTGTATTTTCCAAAAGTAAATATGATGTTGGTTGTATTAATATTGAACACCAAAGTATTAACTTAACATCTAACTTGCCTGTATTTCTAAGACCCTATAGAACTTCCCCTATGGAAGAGGAGGAAATTAAATCACAAATTGATCAATTGTTGAAAAAAGGTATAATTAAGGAAAGTTGCAGCCCATACAGTTAACCTGTGTGTTTGGTACTCAAACGTGAGGAGGGTAAGAAAACGAGATTGTGCATTGATTATCGAAAATTGAATACCCCTTACTAAAACAGATGCAGAACCTTTGCCCAGAAATGAATACTTTATTAGATAAATTGAGTAACGCCAAAATTGTTTCTACCCTTGACCTCAGATCTGGTTTCTGGCATATTCCCATTCACCCCGCAGATACTGAAAAGCTGGCTTTCAGTTAAAACTTTGGGTTATTCGAGTGGCTAAGGCTCCCCTTTGGACTGAAAAATGCTCCAGCCATATTAACAGAACCATTAGGGAAATTTTAATAAAAAACAAAATTGATTTTGCATGTAACTACTTTGATGACATAATTGTCTACTCTTCTTCTGAGAAAGACATTTGGAACATTTAAGTAAATTATTTGAAGTGTTTAAAGAGAAACTAATAAATTAAACCAATTGAAATGTGTGTTTGCTAAAGATCAGATAAAATTTCTAGGTTATGAAGTAAAAAATGGTAGAGTAATTCCTGATAATCATAATATTGAAACTATTAAAAAATCGAAAAATCCTAATAATACCAAAGAGTTACAAAGAGTTCTCGTTAGTGTAAATGTTTATCACCGATTCATTCCCAACTATTCCAAAATTAGAGCTCATCTTAATAGATTACTGAAAAAGAATGTTGTGTGGCATTGGGATGAAACATGTCAACAAGCTTTTGACGAGTTGAAAGAAATCTTAATATCAAAACCAGTGTTACAGTTATACGATTCTAGTAAACCATGTCACCTCTATGTTGATGCCTCCAAAGTGCTGTTGGAGCTGTTTTGAAGCAACCAGATCAAAATAATATTCTTCACCTGTATCATACCATTCGAGAACTTTAAGAGATTAGGAAAAGAATTACGCAATTACAGAATTGGAATGTTAAGCCATTGTTGACGGATTAGACAAATTTCATTATTATCTCCATGGGCAAAAATTTGTCATACATACTGATCATGCGGCACTTGTTTGGTTAAAAATTGTTTAAATTTAAAAGGTAGATTATTCCGCTGGTCCCTTAAATTGAGCATGTATGACTACGAAATTAGATATCAGAAGGGTTCTACTAACATTGAGGCGGATATGCTTTTCAAGACATCACGTTTCTCAACATCTCCAACACTTTGTACATTTACTAGATAGGAATGAAATAATTCAACAACAGAAAATTGACAATGTGTGTGGTAAAAATTATAAAGAAATTAATGACATGATGGTAACTAAGAAAAAGAACTTTTGTAAAATGTAGTACCTAAAACCTTTAGATTAAAATTGTTAACTAATACCCATGAAAATTTCGGACATCCAGGAGTTCAAATTATGCTAAATTTAATTACCTCTCAATATTATTGGCCCCATATTAGTGAAGATATACTAAGCATTGTCATACTTGTCAGCTAAATAAAAAGAAAAACGAGAAACGATTTGGATTCCTGCAAGAAGTGCCCTCAACTGACCAACCTTTGGAATGTTTATATATTGATACTGTAGGAGGGTTTAATTATTACAACTCAACCAAAAACATTTGCATATAGTGATTGATCATGCAACCCGATATGTATGGGCATTTCCCTCAAAGAGCGTAACTTCAGAAACATATGCAAATTGTCTAAGTCAAATTTTTAATGTGCAAATTCCAGAGAAGGAGTTAAGCGATAGAAACGCAGCTTTTACATCATCCAGATTAAAAAAAAATCTTAAAAACCATAATGTGAAACAACTTTTACTTCTTCTCATCATCCCCAGACCAACGGAAAAGTGGAGAGGGTAAATCAATCCCTTGTAACCCGCCTAAAACGTAAGGTAAATGCTACTTCTAAAAAGGTTCCGTGGACAAAAGTGAAAGAGCAAGTTGTTACTGAATATTACAACTCACCTCATACTGTAACTAAGTTCACCCCTGCCTACTTATTATTTGGCAAATTTCCGTTTGATTCTCCAATTCACCAAAATACTTATCCTCCACTTAATGAAGCAAGAACTTTAGCTAAAACCAGAACTCTTGAATACCACCAGAAAAATAAGACGAGATATGATACTAGATTTGAAGAATCTAAATTCCAACCTGGAGACTTAGTAATATATGAGGAATTCGAATACTCAAACACTAGAAATTTGACCTCTCCTTATTCAGGACCTTACCAGATTAATAAAAAATTATCTGAAGTTAATTATGAAATGATAAAGAAAATTACCACACGAAAAAAACCCACTGAAATTGTACATTCATCAAAATTGAGATTTTACAATTCACCTGAGATGTCCAAACTACACCACGAATATGTCACCAAAATGTAAATCATTCAGCTATCCTTAATCTTTCTATTTTAGCATTCCTGTCCTATCGCCATCCTAGTTAATTTTGAAGAAACTCCTTGAGTGTAAGTGAAACTCACATATTTTTTTAAAACTTTTGAAGCTTACTTTATTTTATATGAAAAATACGATGTACTAGATAAATATTATTGATTTTTATACTGGGGTTTTCACTCACTGTCCCCCCTGTCTCTTCGCACTGTTCAAATGTTTCCTTTGAACAGTTGCTTTTCCCTCTCATGTTTGAGAAACTTGCCTGCCCATTTTCATTTTGTGCACTTTGCTCAACTTGAGTTTCAGGTTGGAAGCACCTTCACTTTGGTAAACGCTCACGAGGATCTAATCACAACAGGTCACATACCTCAAATTTATGTTTGCATTGTCTTGCTTTTTTTATTTCTTCACAATAATTGAATATTAGTGTCAATTGTTGGAATTTGTTTTTTGTTTGAATTTTTACATCATCAGGTACCAGACATTTGGTATTGATGTTGAAAGTATATTTGACAGTATTTGGTAAATTTATTCTACTAATTGCTGAAAGAATAATTTTAATATTTTTGTGTACATGAACTAGAGAAAAAAAATAAAATATAATAGTGTTTTGCTCCAAGAAAAGTCAATAACTAATGTCAAACGCAATAATAATAAACAACAAAGAACATTATTTTTCTAAAAAAGTGACTACAACTCAGGAGATCTCCAAGAGATCTAAACATTATT
>OU015498.1:150371281-150428781 GCA_907164885.2 Dolomedes plantarius | reverse complement strand
AGAATTTATTTATCACAGATCTCATTTCTTCAGTAGTTTCTTTTTTACCAATGGCTGGGAGTTGAGCGTTACTCTATACTTTTCCCGGGAGAAGTCAGAAGTGTGTGGTCACTTCCCCGCATGCATAGCATGCGTTGCCCGGGTGCACCACAGGAGTTGGGCCCACGGTACACCTGTACCGGTCCCGAAATTTTGAACCGAGTCAAGTGACGAGACTGGAACACTTGACCCTGTACCACCAGAGGCAATGTTCGGAAACTTGGAGGACAATGTACCTATGACAGATCTTATCCTTGCACCAACGCCATTAGTGTACACGTCGGCGGTTTTGTGAATATCGGGTATCGAACCAGAAACTTTCAGATCACTGGCTGGACGCCTTTGCTGACTGGGCCACCACATGCTCAGTAGTTTCTAAAAATTATAATACAAATTTCCATCTAATGTAGAAAATAGTGATATTTATAATATTTTATCTTTAAATTATGTGTTAAAGCTATTTTGCTCGCCAAGTGATGGCGCTGTGAGCGCCGCAAATGTAAAAGACAGAGATGTAGTAAGATCGCGAAGCATAGCGGTCATGTTCTAACGTTATCCTAATAAAGTGTTATTTTATTATTAAATGAATCTCCCTTTTTAAAAGGTCGCATGTTTATGCGACAAGAAAGGTCAGAGTTCACATGGAAATGAACATTTCAGACTATAAATAGTTATGAAAAATGTAGATAACATATGTAAACCACTGAACAGATCTAGAGACCGTACAACACCTGAAAACAAAACGATAAAATGTGAAACAAATAAAATTATTTTTGTGGCAAGCAGTCCTTGGATTTTAAAAATGCTGAGAGACATTTTCCTTTTTTGTCACATATAATCTTTGCTCCTCCGTTATGTGTCTTATTTTCTTCTTAACTTGCATTCTTTGTAGGGTTTAAGCCTGCTTCAGAGGAAAATTTTAAGAAAAATAAAATGTTACTTAAATTTTGAAATAAACCTCCGTCTTCTAAGAAGCCCATAAACGAAAAGATAGTAGTTTTCTATACTCACGTCAATGGACAAAAAAATATAACATATTGAAGAAAACTGCTTTAAAATTCCTCTTTTCGATATAAAGATACTTTTAACACAATTTATTTAAAGCTTGGATGAAAAAGAAATGGTTCCGTAGTTTAACGGTGCATTTTAAGGTTTTTTTAACGGATAATGTTGTAAATTATCTATAAACCTTTTAAAATTATGTTCTTACTTCTCAAAACATATCGGATAAAGGTGTGGAAAAATTATCAAGAACATAAGTCTTATTTGCGACAAATGGTACTTAGATTCTAGTTATATCTATTTATATCAGCTATTTATATTAAGGATGTCTATGAGATTTATTAGCGATAACAGCTACCTTTTTAAATTTAAATAACTTCATTCAAGTTAATTTTCAGTAATATAAACACATTTTCTATAATACCTTCATTTTATTTCTTTGTTACGCTATTCCAAGTTCCTTTGTGATGTCACATCTTTTTATATTTCTTTCTTACATGTTACACAACTAAATCAAGAATTCCGAAATTTTGTTTTAAGTTCTGATTACTATAAAATTTTGATGCACTGTAAAGTTCAAAATCAAAATATAATTTAAACCTTGAAAAGATAAAAATATACTTTTTTTTTATAATTTGGGCCCAAATAAGTCAGTTTTATACTAAACCATTAATTAAATTTTATTGAGGAAGTTAGTATCATACAGACAAACTTGTCTTATATTTTGTATTTCTTTGCAAAAATTTCATCAATCTGGATACTTAATCATATTTTGGCTTAACGACAATTAATTAGGGTACGCAAGATATGATGAAATATATTACATATTTAATAAAAATTTCTATTCCCTTTTTTAACGCCAATAGATGGAATCAGTCGTCTGCTGATTTCTTTGCTCACATGACTGAATATTCTAAGTACACATTCTTATCTGCAAGGTTTCTTTATCTATTTTATTAGACAATTAACCTTCTTAAATTAGCATAGGTTTGATGATTATGAGCACTGAATTACCAAAAGAGGAAGAAATTAAATATTTTGTATTAGTCACTGAGCCGTATTTACGTTACAAGACTAGGCTATTAATAAATATTAATATAAATTAATGTCATATGAGTTAATAGACTATAGGCTATTAGAATACATGTGTCATACATCGTCCTGTTTTTTTCCTCAAATTGACCATTAAATTAAAGCGGTTAACTAGCAGTGTTGAAGCCTTTACCAACTGTACTTTATATGCTATATAACTGTAGACTGCCATGAGACATGTTAAGTCATGTACGGTTCATAAATTTTTTATTTAAGTGATGAAGTGCGTACGTTGATTTATATATAACTAGTTAGTACCCATCAAAACACGACGGCTGAATGGTAAATATACTATACACAAATTACACTCAATACATCATTGCAAAATGTTGAAAATCCTAATATTAAGAATAGAGAAGTACAATTTAAAAAATTACTATTGAACCCAATAAAAAGAATTATGGTTACTCCATAGCGCGAAATAAACAATTAACTTCAGGTTTAATTCTATATCTCACAAATGTTATTAAAAATATAAATTTCAGGAAGAGGTGTAGAGAGATTACTCGAAATAAACAAATTAACGTGTATATGTGGCCTCGGCTTAGTAAGTATTTAAATCCAGATTTAAACATGTCACTGACCCTGCCCAGAAATAAATTAATGTGTTTATGCGGTCGCGTGCTTAGTGAGTATCTAAAGCCAAATTTAAACATGTCACGGAGCAGGCGCAGAAAGCAAATTTTTAATTATAAACTGTTTTTAATTAATAGAAATTGCGGTTACAAAAGAAAATTTGACATATCTGTCGATTAAAATCTTTTGTTTAAGATCGAAATGAAATATATTAATGCAATAGTTTTTTCTCCAAGACTACTCGAAGAATCAACTTAGCATCTTAAATATATAGATTTTTCTTTTATTTACATGCACACTGTAATAAGTTTTTTTCTCAAGTAGGTCCCCAAGTCAAGAGTATTATAATTTTCGAAAAAATAAGTAACCTATTTTTAATTTTTGTTCAAAAAATTAAGTTCAAAATATAAATCCTGTTATTTTTTTTCTTTGTGTATACTTGCTAAACTAAAAATACAAACTTCCAAACTGTTTTCACTTATGTGCACAGAAAAGTTTTGAACATCATTTGTCATCAGTGAATAAATATATATATTCATAATGTTCCTATGATGACAGTATTTTATAGTCACTTAAATTAAAACATCATTTATTCCAGAGTTATAATATGCTTCAATGGAAATATTCTCAGAACTTTTACTCTAAATAAAAAACCCTGAAGACTGTTTAACTAAAAAGAGATAATGATACGATTACTCCAGAAAATTTTATTAGGATAATTTCCGATAAATTTTAGATATATCCTTTAAAAGATGAAAAAAAAGGAACTCGGAGGTGTGTACACCAATGCATAAATGTACAGCATGATAAGCATAGATAGTAAATAAACCAAAAAGTGTATCTACCTTTGCAATCCTCCTAGAAACACTTGGTTTATATTTGTAAACCGTTATCGTCCTGATCCGACAAATCATTATCTTGTAGAAGTAATCATAACTATAGAACCAACTCTTACTTACATCTAGTTTATTGAAACATAAAAATCTTGGTTAAATAAATCATTTACAAAGGTTTGTTCCGAAGAACGTAACTACATACTTGAGAGCGGGTTCATTATTCAAAGTCCAAACGAGACCCTATTTCTCTGTACGCGTGGCGACTTTTCAAAAGTCCAAGTCTAATCCAATCTTCATTCGCTACGGCGTCGGTATTTATGCATTCTTCTCAGCCCTTTCTCGAACAATCTCACTCGAACAATCTCACCGCAGAGGGCGGACCTCTTCCGGTTCCGCCCTCTGCAGACCACCTATGGTGAGTTTCCTTCGCGACGGCTTTTCCCTTGGAAAAGCGTGCCGCTAATGGGTTTCACAAATCATTCTAAATGACCTGTGTACCTTACCTATTGCCGCGCATCTCCAAAGGTGTATATCGTTTGGACACCTGTTTGCGTTTCTTTTGGGCTTATTGAAGACGCTATTACTCACCTTCATCAATCTACTTAAGAATGGGAGACGAGAGTCTGACATTACGTCCCTTCCTCTAGGAGTGAAAAACGTCTTTTTAAGACGTTTTCACGCTTGAACAACAGTCCCTGTTGATCAGAGGATAGCGAAGCACTCCCCTGGAGTAATAACTGTGCTTTCAACTTGTGACGAGGAGCGCTTTGTAGCCACAACAATAACACATTTTTACAAGTAATTGATCCCATATTTTCATCTGCGTATGAGATAGCAACATACATTTGCAGGTAACAATAATTACTTTTACACACTTATCCTTAACACAAAAGTAATATTATAATTCTTGCTCATTTCTTTACTTTAAACAAAACGCCAACAAATTATTCAACCACAAATCACTTATATTCAACGCAAGAATTTCCAAGATAATTACGTTTTTGATTCCTTTTTTTTCAAATTATTTAGGAATTGCCTAGTTTAATCTTAACCAGTTTCACTTACATATTTTAATGAATTTTTCCCACATCTTTAGGGATTACTTAACATTAACCTCAACTAGTTACACTACGTAATTGATAAAAATATTCCCGGATTCCTTGGGAATCGCTTTAAATTATTTCTCATACTTTTTCACATAATATCATCAAGATAAGGTTATTATTTAACACTTCACTTTAAGTAACACAACGCAAACCAAAGCTATGACTTAGTTCTTCACTTAAAAAAAAAGCACAAACCAAGTGTTCATACAACAAAACCACCAAAAAAAATAAATATCACATATCTTATGCACCTTAATTCTTAATACCATTATATTTACAAATTTAATCCATTTTTCTTAGGATTAAAAAAGGTTAGTTATCAACAACAAAAATGAAATTCTCCAACCGTTAAGACCAGCCTAAAATTTAACCCCTTCACTGGTCGTTTTCCCTGGCTAATCTAGAAATGGCATCCGCTCCTAAATGCTTTGATCCGGACCGATGAGTTATTGTTAAATTCCATCTTTGAAGTGCTAATGCCCACCTTGTCAGTTTTTGACTTTTCGGAGTTGTTACTGTAAGGAATTTTAATGGGTTATGATCGGTTATTATTTCCACCTGGGATCCGTAAATCCAGTTCTCGAATTTTCTTATCCCAAATAAGACTCCGAAAGCTTCTTTTTCTATCGGGGCGTAATTTTTTTGTGTTTCTGTAAGTTTTTGGCTAGCGAAGGCGATGGGTTTGTATGTACCGTCATTCTCTTTCTGAGTTAAACACGCGCCTACACTTCGATTCAATGCATCAGTGTGGACCTGAAACGGTCTGGCAATGTCTGGGGTTGCCAAAATGTTACTTTGCAAAATTTTTCTTTTTAAGCTGTTAAAAGCTTCCTCAGCTTCTTTATTCCAAGGTACTCGGTTAGGGATATTTTTTTTGTCAAAGCGGTAAGGGGTAAACTCAGTTCTGCAAAATTATTTATATATGATCTATAAAAGGACATTAATCCTAATACCGAACGGACGTCTTTCTTTGTTTAAGGTATTTTTAGTTCTCTAATCGCAGCAATTTTCGATTCATCCGGGGCATGTTTTCTCGAACCTATCCTGTGTCCTAGATAGAATAATTTATTCCTGGCAAATTTCCACTTATCTAGTCTAGCCAAGAAACCTAGTCTTATCAGTTCAGAAAATACCACATTAATATGTTGTAGGTGTTCTTGCCATGAATTGGAGAATATGATTATATCATCGATGTATTCCTGAGCATAATTCTTATGGGGTCTTAAAAAAATCATGGTTGCTTGGAAAGTGTTTGCTGCCCCTACCAACCCGTATGGCATGGTTTTCCATTGATAAATCGCGTTATGTGTCGCAAATGCCGTCAATTGTTTGCTACTCTCCTCCATCAGAATTTGCCAGTATCCCCTTAATAAGTCAATGGTTGTGAGCCATTTGGCTTTGCCTGCTACCCATAGTAACTCTTGTGCTTGGGCCATAGGGTACGCTATGATTTTAGTAGTAGCATTCAGTGCTCTAAAGTCACAGCACAGTCTTATGCTATCATCCTTCTTAGCTACGCATACGATACGGTGTGCTATTTCCGCACTGGAGGGTTCAATTAAGTCATGTTCCAATAATTCCTCAATTTGTCTATCTACTTCCTTTTTATAGATTTCGGGAACCTTGTAACAATGAGGTTTCTTCCTTGGTGCCCCTGGTATTGATGCGGGTGTACCAAAGCCGGTTTAATTTTTCCTGAAAATAAACCCTTATGTTTTTCTAATAATTTTTTATCCCTAATTTCTCGTTTTCTGATAGATGTGATAGTTCTACTTGCGTGTTTAGCGTCTCAAAGGCTTTAAAATCTACCTTAATGGGGACATTTTCAACTTCCCCAAACTCCTCCGCTCCTTCGAACATTATGTTCAGGGCGTTGATTCGACTCACGAACTCTTTTATCTTATTTTGATGTACCTTACATTTATCCCCATGTCGTAATTCCACAATATACGTATGTGGGGGGTTATGTTTAATTATAGTTCCTGGCCCTTTCCACCGAGCAAATAACTTATTGGTAGAATATGCTATTAATACGATAACTTTGTCCCCCACTTTATATATTTTGTTGCTAGATCTCAGATTGTAGTAGTGATCCATTTTTTTCTGTTGAATCTCGGCTATTGCTCCCTCTTCCTTTGCGGATTTTCCTAGTCTATTTCCTACCTCTTGTAGGTATTTAGAAAGAGGTTTCGTGTTCAGTTGTGTATTTCCAGTCTTTCCCATCCAAGTGTTTTTTAAAATTGACAATGGCCCTTCCGGTTGCCTTCCATACAACAATTGGAACGAAGTAACTCCCGTCGTACAATTGAGAACTTCTCGATATGCCCATAATAAGTAAGGTAGTTGTTTGTGCAGCCTCTCTTGTGCTATATTATAACGTGATGGATCATGTTCTTTAATACCTGATTAAATCTTTCTACTAATCCATTTGCCCGAGGTTACAGAGCGGTTGAGAATCTCGGGCTCGATCCTAGCCTCTTTTCAAATTCCTGTGTGAGTGAGGCATTACAGTTTGTCCCATTATCCGAGGCAATGACACTTGGAATACCCGTTCTGTTAAATATTTCTAATAACGCTTCACACGTTGCTTTAGCTGTTTGTGATTTAATTGGGATTGCCTCCGCCCACCTAGTATGTTGGTCTACTAACGTTAGGACATATTTGTGTCCCGCCGAACTAGCCGGATCTAATGGCCCGATCAAATCAATATTTACGATTTGGAATGGAAGTTCTGGCCTGGCCACTGGCACAATCGGCGTCCTATCCGCAGTCCTAACCTTTCTACTTAATTGGCATCCCTCACAACTGTTACAATAATCCTTTACCTCCTTACTTAATCCCTCCCAATAAAAAGAGTACCCAATTCTTTCTATTGTCTTTTTTGCTGCCATGCGCCTCCAAATGGTGAGTCATGGGCTAATCTGAGCACTTCTAGTCTTTTTTCTTTCGGAATTACTAGCTTTCCGACAGTTTCTCCAAAAACCTTTTCTTTATGAAATAATAGCGAATCAATAACATAGTAATTTCCTTTTCCTATCCTCGCCATGTCCCACTCCCTTCGTAAAGTAGGACATGTCTCCTGTTGCTTTTTAAATATCTCCACTGAGTCTTTCTCGTGATCTAACCCATTATTTCTAACCCCCTCCTGAGTATATCTACCCTCAGCCATATTTTCCTTTACTTTACTTCCCTTCTTTTTTGTTATTTGCGAACATGCCCATGCTTGCGAATTCCCATGCTGATCCCTTAGCTTTGCTACTGTGCCAGGGGAAATAATCATCTCCTCACCCAAAGAATCCATCACTGCACATAAAAATTCTCTATGGATTACGTTCATATCATCGTTACCCAATGGTAACCCACGGCAATTTTCTTCAATGGCGCTCTAATTGCACTACCAAACGCTGATCTGAATATAATATTAGCTTGGGTTCCTACCTCATTTTGGCCTAAAATATCCGTACGGACGACTGTGACCTCAGACCCACTATCCACCAGAGCCCTCACCTTTCGCCCATTTATACTAATCGATATATATTCCAATGGTTGCATCTCTAAAGACGGATTTCCTTCTCCCTTCATGTTCACGCCCGCGCATACCGCATTTCCTACGACCTCCTCGTCGGGACTGGTTTCTTCCTCCTCCTCTCCCGTAACGGCCTGAACTTTATTAACCCCTTTCATAAAATTATCTCTCTGTTGGTCTTCTATGTGTTTAGAATTATAATCCATTTTGGGGCACTCATATGTAAAGTGATTCTTACTATCACAGAAAAAACATCTTTTATCATTTACTTTACGGTTAACTTTGGAATCTCTCTTATCCATTCTAGCTAAGGCATTAAATTTTGATCCGGTTATGTTATTACTGTTACTAACATTCCCAGTATTCTGTTTCCGATCATGAGTTTCATTTTTCATTCGGTAGTCAAAGTTGTAACTACCCTTATTATAATTCGGGCCAGTGGGAACTGCGACGATGAAATTATCTATTTCCCGGGACAATTCGGAGACTGAGAACCAGGACTCTGTTCTTTTAGATAAATGCGCGCTTGAATATGCGTAGGTAAATGGTCTTTAACTTTATCCACTATCAATATTTCTTTTAACTTTTCAAACGTTGATACTTTCCTTGTTCCAACTAGAACTATTTGAATCCTCTTTCGGAATCACGTCACTTGTGACGCGAAGCTGTTCAGCTCGCATGTGCTAGTTATGTAACCTTTTTCTTTCTCATTTATGTAGAGCAGATTAGATTTAGATTTCGAATAGATAACATGTGCTTTAACTTTTTATTAAATTTTATTCTCAAATTTTCTCAGCATAAAATTTCTTTTGAGTGTATTCTTGATTTAGATTATAGATAAACTGAACCACACATTTAAATAGATTTAAAAAGAGATTTAGATTAAGTGATTTTAGAAACCTACCACTGAAAGACGTTCATATTGGTGCTATACGGCCACGAAAAGATTCGGATTACAAATGACCGTCGAGAATAGTTTTATTTCATTGATTTGGAATACAATTTCACCTTAGATCAAGGTAAGGATTTCTGATTCATTAATATAAACTATTAGTTGAACTTGAACAACATTGACTATTGAATAAATATTTAGTGATAATTCATTTAGAGTTATAAAAATGGATGAGCTATCTAAGCTTAAGAAGAGTAGAACTGTTAGACGTTCTGTTGTTTCAAAGTTCATTAATAAACTCGAAAGTGAATTTGACACATATGATATTAATTCATTGCAAGAACATTCAAATTATTTAGATGAGCTCTACAAAGAGCTAACGGATTTTGATAATAAAGTTCAGAATATTATTGATAATGAAAAAGATTTCGATCTAGAAGTAAAATCATCATTTGAATATTCTCAGAAAATCATGATGTGGAATTCAAAAATTTCCGCTCAGTTAAAGGCTCAAAACGAAACCAGAAGTTCTCAGTCAAATTTCACCCAACAGAATATTTCTGCACAAACCTCTCAGGTTATGTTAGATCACGATAACTCATTGGATAACTCGAATTCTGGAAATGGAAATATTAATTACTCGAAGTCGATTAAATTACCTAAGTTAGCTATCGACAAATATTACGGAGATCCATGCACCTGGCTGGAATTCTGGAACCAATTCCAAAACTCCATTGATCAAAATAATGCTTTGACGGAAATAGATAAATTCTCATATTTAAAATCATTACTTGGAGGTGCAGCGGCCAATGTTGTTTGCGGCTTCGCACTTTCAGATGAGAATTTTGAAAAAGCGAAAACGCTATTAAAGAACAGATTCACTAAATCAAATCTTTTAATATTCGCACATATATCTAGGTTATTAAACCTTAATCCTGTGAAGGACTCTAACAATGTAACTGGACTTAGAAAATTGTACGATACTTGTAAGGTACAGATCAGAAGTCTAGAATCGCTAAATGTTACTTCTGGTATGTACGGTCATTTATTACAACCCATAATTTTAAAATTGATACCTCAGGATCTTGCTTTAGATTTTAATAGAAGATGTTTAGATAAATCAGAAGATGGCGAATCCAACGTGTCAGAATTATTGAAATTCTTAAAAATTGAATCTGAGTGTCGCGAATCATCGATAATGCTTCGTAGTTTGAAAGGAGAAGGGGGGAGAGTGTCAAACCACAGCCAGACAAAGTCAGGAAGTGCTGGCGTCAGGTCGAAGCAGTTTTCGAGAGATAGTCAAAACAAATTACGCGATAAACAATGATCGCTACCGAACGTCAGCGATAAATAGTTCTAAGGTACACGAATATATGTTGCCAATTAGTCAAACTTGCATTTACTGCAATGCGAAACATGATTCAGAACGCTGTGAAAGTTTGAGTGTGAATGAAAAAAAGATGTTTTGAGAAGATAGGCGCGTTGTTTTTTATGCCTGAAAACACAACATAGAATTAAAGAGTGCAAAAAAAGAGAATTGTCCGATCTTTGTAATAGAAAACATAACAGATCCATCTCTTATCAACTCGAAAACAAATCAAATAGTAATGCTGAAAATAAGGTTGTTACGGCAATTTCTCACTACAAAAATGAATCGGAAAATACTAAACTAAACGGAAATTCTCAGTGCAGTGTATTGCTTCAAACATGCACAGCAGTGATAAGGGATACCCCTAACGATGATAAAATCGAACATGTTCGCTTGTTGCTGGATAATGGCTCGATGAGAAGCTTTATCGCTCAAGATATTTCTCAGAAGTTGAAACTACGAGTTATTAGACAAGAAACTTTATCTGTGTACTCATTCGGGACCAACAAACCAACTGAAAAAACATATAATGTAGTGAAATTAAAACTTGAAAAAAGAGAAGAACCTTCCTTATATATCGAAATAGAAGTGCTAGAAACGGAGCAAATATCCGCAACTAATATTCCTGCTCCAGAGATTAATTTTGTTAGAGATAAAAAACAGATGAGAGGATTACAGCTTGCAGACTGCTATAATTACGGGAATAAGAAAATTGAGATTTTAATCGGTGCTGATTATTATTTTGATCTAGTATCAGGAAGACTCAAACGTTTAGGTGATAAGCTTGTAGCCACAGAAACAATTTTCGGGTGGTGTCTTCAAGGTCGGATTGAATCAACTAACCAGTTACTGAGTATGAAGGTGGTTGTGGAAGAGAAACTTATCTCAGATCAGCTAAGACAGTTTTGGGAACTGGAGAATCTAGGCGTCGAAGCTGAAGACAAAGATAGTAGTAATTTCGACGAACAAATTATGAAAGACTTTGAGGCAGGTATATCCTACAATAACAAGATATATAACGTGCGACTTCCTTGGAAACCTGATATGAAGCAATTATTAGAAGATAACCGAGAAGTTGCTAATAAAAGATTTTCAAGACTACGATGTACGTTCCAGAATGATCCAATATTATTCACAGAATACAAGGCTGTTTTAGAAGACTACTTAAGTGAAAATATCATAGAGACTGTTCCTGTTTTAGATGAAGCCAGAGAAGCCCCAACCTTCTACCTCCCACACAGGGCAGTGATTCGAACAGACAAAACCACGAGTAGATTAAGAGTGGTGTTTGACGCTTCTTCACATGGCAAAGGACAGGTATCCTTAAATGACTGTTTGCATACTGGAAACAATTTGTTTCCCGGCCTTTTCCTTCCTTTAATTCGATTTAGACAACACCCTGTTGCACTGACTGCGGAGATTAAGCAGGCGTTCCTGCAAATAGAGATAGATGAAGAAGATCGCGACGTGGCCCGATTCCTTTGGGACGATAACCCCACTAAACCTAACGCAGTTCTAGAGCTCAAAGAGTTCAGACTCTGCAGAGTCTTGTTCGGGGTGAGTTCATCACCATTCCTCCTGGCTAAAACCATTAAGCATCACCTAAAGAGGTACGTAGAAAGTCCTGAAATTTACAAAATTTTAAATCCATCTTTGTATGTAGACGACTTGATCACTGGTGTAGAAAATGTAGAACAAGCCTACAATACGAGCATACAGAGTACTAAAATATTTGAAGATGCAAACATGGTTCTACGTAAATGGCAGACCAATTCGTTAGAGTTACGTGAACTGTGGAAGAAAGTAGGGATACATGTAAATGAATCCGTTGAGCATAACACTCAAGCTCTGTTACCTCAAAGGGTGCTAGGAGTGGCTTGGAATGCTAACGATGACTTGTTTTATTTCGAAACAAAAAATTTAGAGAAATTCCTTTCAAAGCGAGTAAACACCAAACGATACCTTCTACAAGCAGTAGGTCGCATTTTTGATCCCGTGGGATTCCTCGGACCTTATATAGTTAGAATTAAGTGTGTAATTCAAGAGATTTGGTGTTTGGGACTGGATTGGGATGATTATCTACCTCAGAATATAACCGTTATTTGGGATGAATGGTGTAATAAAATCGAAAAGCTGAGGGATATCAGTATTCCTCGCTATTGTTTCGCTAATGCCCTTCCTAAGGAAATAAATGATATACAAGTACATTGTTTTTCAGACGCTTCGAAGAAAGCTTATGGCGTCGTCGTTTATCTTCGTATAACACGCAGTGATGGAAGTATTTTTACTAGTTTTGTGGCTTCGAGCAGCAGAGTTGCTCCACTAAAAGCAATTTCGCTACCCCATCTTGAATTAATGGGTGCTCTTCTTTCTGCTAGGTTATGTGATAAAATTTCAAAGGGCTTAGAATATTCATCTGAGCGTTATTTTTGGACAGATTCGTCTATAGCTTACTTTTGGATAAAGAATACGTCCGACAGGTTTAAACCATTTGTAAAAAACAGGGTACAAGAGATTCAGCAATATACCAATCCTAGTGAATGGTTCCACTGTCCTGGAAAGGACAACCCGTCAGATTTGATATCTAGAGGATTAACTGTCGCCGAATTAAAAGATAACAAATTATGGTGGAACGGACCTGAATGGTTGGTTCACGATAAGGAGAAATGGCCCAGATTTGAAGGATCAAAAAAGGGATTAGACACCGAGAGACTTGAAATTCGAAAAGGAGCTTTAATGAATGCAACAGTAGTAGATAGTGTCACGACAAATGATTTCATTAACAAATACTCTTCATTCAGCAAATTGGTTAGAGTCACCGCTTGGTGCTTAAGATTTTCTAAAAATTATAGACTTGAACCTGAGTTAAGAAACAAAGCCTTTTTGAGTACTTCCGAAATTCAAAATGCAACCAAGGTACTGGTAAAATATGTTCAACATTCCGAATTTCATTCCGAAATTAAATCTTTACAATCAAATCGCCAAATCCCAAATAATAAGAAAATTCTCTCATTAAACGTATTCCTAGACAAATAAGGACTTTTGCGAGTTGGTAGACGATTAAGTAATTCGAAACATTCAGAATTCCGGAAACACCAATTACTTTTACCCAAAGCTCACCACTTTACTGAATTATTGATAGATTACTACCACAAAAAATCTCTTCATTCGGGTACTCAAACAACCTTGTACCTTATTAGACAAATGCATTGGATACCTTCTGGACAGGATAGAATCAAACGAGTTATTAGAAAATGCATGACTTGTTTCCGAACAAGAAATCAAACCATGAAGCAAATGATGGGTAACCTACCAAGAGATAGAGTTATACCGTCTCGACCATTTGAAAACATAGGACTGGATTTCGCTGGTCCAATACTTACTAAACCTAATTTGAGACGATCGAAAGTGACTATGAAATCATATATCGCCAGATTTATTTGTTTCAGTACGAAAGCTTTTTATTTTGAAATCGTATCCGATTTAAGCACTGAAGCTTTTCTTTCAAGTCTTAGGCGATTTATCGCAAGACGATCAAGACCAACAACCATCTGGAGTGACAATGCTACAAATTTCAAAGGCGCTAAAAACATCTTAGATTCCTGGTTTAAAATATGCAAATCGGACTCTGTACAAAAATTCAGTGCCGAAGAAGGCATAGAGTGGAACTTTATACCACCTGCATCGCCACATATTGGTGGATTATGGGAAGCTAATATAAAATCGATGAAGAAACACTTGGTGAAGACTGCGAAAACAAAGATTCTAAATTTTGAAGAGTTGTACATGCCGGTAACTCAAATAGAAGCCTGCCTAAATTCCCGCCCATTAACTCCTCTTTCTGCAGATCCAACAGATCTTCATGCCTTGACTTCATGACATTTCCTGATAGGTGCCTCCCTGTTACAGTTACCAGAAACTAATCATACTTCAGATAATCTGTCTTTATCTTCCAGATAGACCCTAATACAAGATCTAAGATCTACATTTTGGAACCGATGGACAAACGAATATCTTAGTCACCTGCAATCTCGAGCCAAATGGGCTACACAAGAACCCAACCTAAAGGTAGGACAATTAGTTTTAATGAAAGACCCAAGCAAAATTCCAATGGAGTGGAATCTAGCACGCATCGAACAAACGTTTACTGGTGAAGATGGACTAGTTAGAGTGGTGGACCTGAGAACGAGAAACGGGGTTTATCGCCGTGGCATCCATAGGGTCGTCCCACTACCCTTTGCAGATGATGTTGGACCACCGTCCAATGGGGGCCGGGATGTTCCAACTAGAACTATTTGAATCCTCTTTCGGAATCACGTCACTTGTGACGCGAAGCTGTTCAGCGCGCATGTGCTAGTTATGTAACCTTTTTCTTTCTCTTTTATGTAGAGCAGATTAGATTTAGATTTCGAATAGATAACATGTGCTTTAACTTTTTATTAAATTTTATTCTCAAATTTTCTCAGCATAGAATTTCTTTTGAGTGTATTCTTGATTTAGATTATAGATAAACTGAACAACACATTTAAATAGATTTAGAAAGAGATTTAGATTAAGTGATTTTAGAAACCTACCACTGAAAGCCGTTCATTCCTTGACTGTATGTATAGGTCTAAGGCTGTTCCCACCCTATTCACGAATTGCACAAAGGTTTCGTTCGTTTTTTTTAAACAGTTAACATAATTCTTTTTTTGTTTTAAGAGGGTAATTTGAAATTCCTTCAGTATAACGCCCTTTATTTTCCCGTTGTGCTCTATATCTTTACTACCTTACATCGTGCTTAAACCCTTTACCTGTGACTTTAAACTATGCAGAATTATTTTCACGTAGTATTGTTCTGGAACGTCATATAATTTAAACATCATTTCTGTCTGTTGGAAGAAAAAGGGTCAGTCTTCGGATCTAACTGGTGTTCAGGAATAACCCCTTTCATAATTCTGAAATATTCTGTAAAATTACCACTACCCGTTTCGATGCTTTCCCTAGACCCTGAAATTGAACGTCTGTCCCCTTCCCTTATTCTCATTCCTTCAGTTTCTAATTCCTTCATTTTTACATCTATTTCTCTTTGTTTCTCTTTTTCCTGTCTATCTCTCTCCTCTTTTTCTCATTTTTTTCTCGTTCTATTGTCTCATTAATTATAGATAAATAATATTCTTCTGTAAAACCTTCCTCATATCGTTCACTACCTAGAATTATTTGTTTTAGGTCATACATTGTGCTATTCGGAGGGACTTCTTCCTTTAGCTCTGTAGCCAACGTAATTAAATCGTCCTTACGTCTCTTCCCCAGGAATGCCATTTTTAGATTCAACCACGATTGACAATTAGGATGTGATTTTCCTTTTATCGTTATATAAATATAACACCTTAACTTTGGTAGTTATCAAATCGTCTCAACGCTTTTACTACTATAACAAAATATAACCAACTATACTTATCTTGAACTATTTACCTCAACAATTATGATCATTCTACGAGCATTTAACTACTACAGTTATAAATCACTTCCACTAATAAAATAGTACAAGCATTTATACACTTTTCCTGTTACACAAAATAACACACTTTCACTTTTAAAATAATAATCTAATTCCCAATAATTCAACAACTCAAAAAATTACTTCCATCATTATACTCATGATCAACACTTCAAAACTTACAAAAAATAATTAGATTCCTTCAACTAATTACTACCGCTATCTCATACACAGGGAGAAAAAATAGAATCACTTACCCCTTTTTCACCTCGATGAAAAACTGTCACTCTAATCTTTCTCCGCTGCAGCACTTTGATCACAGTTCAAGAAAGTTAACCATATAACCACGTCGCTGATGCTCACCTCACTCCGACCTTCAATTTCTCCTGGTACAGGTGTCTTTTCCCGTTTCTTGACCAGTTACCGATTAAATTTCTGTCGCTGAATTCGTGTCTAGTAGAATTCTCTGATGCACACCTCACTCCGACTTTGAATTTCTCCTAGCACATGTTTCTATTCCCGTTTCTTGACCAGTTACCGAGTAAATATCTGTCGCTGAAGTCGTGCCCAGTAGGACTCGTTCGGAATCCAACTTCTCTTGAAACTGCGTCTCCTTAATGATGTATCACCTCTATAGTACTCTAGATCATCTTTTCTGATACCTTCCGTATCGTTTGCGTCCTCCCACGTTCTTTAATTCGACTACGCCAATGTAAACCGTTATCGTCGTGATCCGACAAATCATTATCTTGTAGAAGTAATCATAACTGTAGAACCAACTCTTACTTACATCTAGTTTATTGAAACATAAAAATTTTGGTTAAATAAATCATTTACAAAGGTTCGTTCCGAATAACGTTACTACACACTTGAGAGCGGATTCATTATTCAAAGTCCAAACGAGACCCTGTTTCTCTGTACGCGTGGCCACTTTTCAAAAGTCCAAGTCTAATCTAATCTTCATTCGATACCGGCGTCGGTATTTATGCATTCTTCTCAGCCCTTTCTCGAACAATCTCACTCGAACACCGGACCTCTTCCGGTTCCGCCCTCTGCAGACCACCTATAGTGAGTTTCCTTTCCGACAGCTTTTTCCTTGGAAAAGCGTACCGCTAATGGGTTTCACAAATCATTCTAAATGACATGTGTACCTTACCTCTTGTCGCGCATCTCCAAAGGTGTATATCGTTTCGACACCTGTTTGCGTTTCTTTTGGAATTATTGAAGACGCTATTACTCACCTTCATCAATTCCACTTAAGAATGGGAGACGAGAGTCTGACAATATTATTTTAGAATGTTTTAATCCAAGGCAATTTAAAAATATATTTTTAGAACATTTCTGTAACGGACGACAGTTGACTGTAAAACATTCCGTGACCTACACTTTGGAATCGTTAGATGCTTCTGCAGTGCAAGTTAACCGCTTTAACTTAATGGTCTATTTGAAAAGAAATATCTACTGGACGATGTATGACATATACAGGGTGATTTTTATTAAACTGACACTACTGGTTGCGAATTGCTGGTTACGAATCATTCAGTATTAAGCTCCAGGTCGTATCTTTGTACTATGGAAGAACAAAACTTACTTGCACAAAGTAACATTTTCTCAAGCTAATTTATCGCTCTCCTACCCATATGTGTTCCATGTCACTGTATATTATGATCTCAAATGTCACCATAGTAATGTAAAATTCCAATCATCCAACATTTCTGGCTAACTGATGCTAGAATCTTCAGCGATTTTCTGACTGCTGGTAAAATTGACGGTTCATGGTCAGCAACAGCTTGCTTGATTCCCTTCAAACAGTCTCCAATTTATAGCTGTTTCACGGGATGCCGTAGTGTAATAATTTTAATTATTCCTGTCGTCTAACCTGGACGTCTGTAACTATAACACCCCATTTTAAAAATCCTTTGGTCCGAGGAAGACTATCGGTAGCATGTCATCTTTCGGTTCGGGTGGTGCTCGGATCGAATCCCGACAAGCGTAGTTAAATACCTTCGTGTCTGGGTCGGATTTGGCCACGTTAAATTCGTAGACCGGAATTCCTTCGATGAGGTCAGTGCGTGGGGAAGGCATGATCCTCCCAGATGTCGCGCCTGGGGGTGCTAGGTCAAAATTGCGGTGGCACCTAGGCAAGTTGGACTCTGGCCCTTGTTGTGCTATTACAAACCAGAGCCGTACAGCTCAACCCGAAGCCTATATGGACCTGGTCTGGAACATCCTGCCAGGAGGCATTAAGAACAACAACAAAAATCGTTTGGCATATGGTTAATTTTATGAATTTTTGACTTTGATTTTGTCTTTCTTAGGGGAATATAATCTTCAGGAACTTGAAGGGTTAATATGAAGAACATGATGCGGCCGCCAGCCTTTTGCGATATGACGCCAATGTGATATTACAAATTGAAGAACTATGCGGTGAAAATTAACAATGCTCTTTTTCGCAAACTCCGAAACTAAACTCAAACGTGCCAATCCTATTTGAAAAAACTGTTTGGTGGGGAACTGTGTTATGTTCTTCATATTTACCACTTAAAGAACACTAAAACATTATGAGAGCAGTCTCTTAAAGGAAAATAAAATCTTAATTATTCGTAAAATAAAACGTATCAAACACGCGTATATCCTTAAAATTACGTCGGGTCTTCCTAAAATTAAATCTGAGGATGTTTTAATAAGTAGTTTTATTCATAGGAATTTTAAACATTCTGCAAATTCAAATTTTATGCACATTCATTTTAATATATATTATGCGATAATTGTAGAAACATCTGACACAAATTTTTATTAATTATGTAAGTAGCCGCATAAAAACTCATTTTCTGAATAGCAAATTGATTTATGGCCTTTGAACGCAAGATCACAAGCATAACTCGAAAATTGTTCGGATCAAAGATATAATTCTGGCATAATTATGGATGTTCCTTTGCTTAACTAAGTGGTAAATTAACAACGATAATAATTCCGGTAGATAAAAGCGGCCATAAATGGAAGATATATTACATTAACTGTTTATATTAAATATATATAATGGTCCTCAATTTGCGAAGCAGAAAATTTACTTTCTAAATATAATTCATTAAGATATGTTCGTAATTTGCGTAGTAGAGAGTAAATGCGAAATGAAAGGCTCCAAGGATCATACGTGTATTATTAAATTTGTAGCAATAATCATTTCCCTTGAAATCTATCTGATTTCTTCTTGTTACTGATGGAGTTCAAAGAATCATTTTATGAATGCCCAGGAAATATGCTTGCTGAAATTAATATATTGGGAGGAAAAGAAACTTTAAATTTTTTAATAACGTCTTTCAGTATGATTTACAGTTTTACTCGATAAAATTAAAGCAACATTCAATTGTTTTTCCCACAAAAGAAACAATTATTTTTAATTATATGATATTTCCTTTAATTTCATATCTTTGTACTTTTCTTTAGATTGAAATTTGGAAATTAAAGATACTGAAACTTTTTAAAAATTATAATGAGCCTGTCAAGGCATTTTTTTAAAATTTGGAAGCGAAAGAAATTTCCGAAAGGAAACACATTACAATGAAACTTTTAATTTACCTCACTGTTAGAGGGCAGTGGGTTGCACATGTCAGGAAATAACACTGAATAATTAAAGGGAATTTTACTAGAGAGGTTTCTTGGGGAATCTTACATTTTTGGGGAATTTTCTCCGATTTACGCAACGTATTTCTGTCACCATGTTAATAAAACCTATTAAATCTTCGGAAGGCAGTTTGCTTTAGACAACAAGTGTACTTTTTCACCCTGAAACCTCAGATGTGTTGTATTCAGTGATCTAAAAATATCAGTCAAAGGGAAAAACTTATGATCTTTATTTCATTTAGTTTGGAAATCCAAAATTTTATCGTAAATTTAATTCATAGTGTATGCCGTTAAATAAAATTTAATGTTCAGACTTCCATGCATAAAGTTTCAACATTTGTTTATATTCATGCAAATTCATTGTAGAAAAAAAGCACTGTGAATTTATTGGATACATTAATTAGCGTTTTGGAGAAGGAGTGTTCTCATTTCATTGCTCATACTGCACTAATTCAAGAACGTTTTCCTAAGATTGGATTCACAATGTATTCTTATGCTTGCATTTACTAGTCATTAGCACCCTGTTCTAGCCGCCCTTTGCCCCTAATTATATAGCACAGTTAATCAGTTCTGATCTATTGTAGGGCTCTGTAGTAAGAAATGTATCTCAGATGCTCAATGGAGAATGTTAGTCGTCGACCGCCGATGGCCCGAGTTTAACTTTAAAATAATCATCTGTAAGTCATCCTTGTCTAATTATAGTAAAACAAGAAGCAGTTTTATTTCTTTAATTGTCTATAAGTTTATTAATTCTTCTCTGTCATATATATCTTGACAAATCTTCTGTTCTGTGGTATATATTGATATGTTCGTTTTCCATGCCCAAATTTTCGTTTCCAATGCAGTGGTAGACTAAAAATCAGGAAATTCCGGCGCGTCATTTAATATTCACAAATTTTTCTTATACTATACACTTCTTATAATGTATGATAGATATAAAATTCAGAGGCTGAAGATGGCTTTCTTTTTCTCAGTTACGCGCCAATGTATTTATTCTTACGGTACTTAGCAGTTCGTATGTGCTTGAATTCTATTCATGATTTTCCTCCTATTTTGCTAAGATTAACGTTACCACTTTAGGCGTTTGAATGGTCTTCGAGAATGACATACATTTCTATCTCATGTCACGGATGTGAGTTTACGATCACTGTTATGATTATATGCATTCCTCTGACTCTAAATATTAATCATTTATAAACGTCACTATAAAAATACTTTCTTTCTACTGTTGTTTTAGACTGTCTCATTAAGTATTTTGTAAGGTATACATAAGATTCGTTTCACAAGATTCGAACTTTTGAGTGAATGAATTAAAGAAGCTGCTTGAGATATGCTAATTTTGGCATACTTGATTAATACAGAGGTTGAAAAAAGGTTGTTGTTAAGGTTGATAGATAATCGAGTTAGGAGAGCTACGAGTAAGCAGCTCCATGTTTTAACCGGCGATAGTGCTTAGGGGCCCAAAGTTTACTTGGCAGTACTGCTGGTTTGACTCTCTGCTAGTTTGTAAGTATTTGCAATGTGTATTTTTATTGAATGATAATATATATATTCCGTACAAGTAGTACGTATGCTTATTGCTGTAAAAGCAAATTCTATATGTGCAACGAATTCAATAAACATTGTTTCATGTATAAACTGTGTTTGTATCAAATTCATTTAGAGTGCCACTTCAAATTATATACACCCAAGTGTGGTTAGAATTGAGCTATTTTCTTGATAACTTTGATTATTTATTTATCGTTTTTTCGTGTTTAATCTTTATTTTAAAGAGGGCTTTATATCTAGAAGGCTCGTACATGAAGAATAATATTTATCTTCAAAATATGATTCCAACAGAGGTGGAAAACTTAATTTAGAATGACTATTTTTTTATTATTATCATTTAAAGTGACCACAACTGATAAACTATCAAAGTGATATGATCAAGTTTTTTTTTGAAAAATATTACGCTTCTTTTGTTGCTGCACCAAAGCAAATTAGATCATATCTGCAAATATAAAGCTCATTCCATGCGGCTACTAAAAGGCAATCCGATCGCAAAATTCAAATTGTTATCGCACTCTAGCAATCCTCAATCATAAAGAAAAAGTAAAATTTGAGGGGAATTTCATGGAAAAAATTATAGCATTATTTATTCTAATACTTTTTTCCTTTTCTTGAACTATTATTTCGTTCTCGTTTATATTTACTATTGAATTATTATCTATTGTGCTCATAATTGTATATTAGAATACCAGAACTGTAAGACTCTTTCAAATTATTGCCATTAGTAGTCACTATACAAGCAAATGAAACAAAAGCACAATCATTCTGAAAAGATTTTTCAATTAATTCTCAGGCTAAGTGCTATATTCGGAAAAGAAAAATTGAAAGAAAAATCAATTAAATGCCTCCATTATTCTGACTTTTACCAAATAAATCTAAACGATGAACGAAAGTCCTTGGCACTATCCCTCCAAGAATTCAAATTTGAGGAAACAGCACACTGACCAATCAGTAGTAGATCACAAGAGTTCATAGTCCCTGAAAATAAAATCTGGTGACATAACAAACTAGTACCTTAAGGCTGTTGTGTACTATCCATACTAGATTCGCGCATCTCAGTATTGATCTATGGAGAAATTTTGTCTACTATTAAAAGCTACATAAATACTGATAACCCAATAAAAATGGTATCTTTAGATAGCCCGAACTTTTCTGCACCCCGCAGAAAAATTCATTTTATAAATTTTCTTCACCAAAGGAATTTAGGAGCGTTAAAAATACACTATACCAGACTTTTTCCCCCGTATAGGTTTGCTTTGGTTTGGAGCACTACAGTCAACTTTTTGCTACACGAGGGTTAATTAGACCGGGACCTACAATTTAAAGCTGATTTCGAACGGCTACAAACATCCATGCCAACAGAGGGACTCGAACCCATAGGATCTGCGCCGTAGCCATTCGGCCATCCCTTGTCTTTTCCCCAAATAATTTAAACTTTAAATATTTGCAAATTTTTAAAGCGAAAAATGCCCCAAGGTGTAAAATTTCTTTCTCTATTATGGAGTACAATTTAAAAAAAAAACTTTAAATCCAAAATGGCAATCCTTGGACACATTTTCTCCATAGGTAAACAATGACGTGAGCAAATCCAATAGTACACAGAAACTTAAGTGTGATTGATATGTTTATAAAAAATTATTACATTATACCACAGAATATTATTTTCCAAACAATAATAAAATCCCTCTTAAAGTTTGTGAAATTCTTTCCTGAAGCTTGTTGTTAGAGTGCAAACACATATCTTTGAACATCTGTTGCCCAAAAATATATGATACGCTGTAGTTAGACGTGTCTTCAATGTTCCTTCTTTTCCCCCTGATATACGAATTTGGGAACAAAAATCATCCATTCCACTTCCGACTTAAAAGCAACAAATTGAGATAAAGTATTTCCGATATGAGAGTTTTTTCATGGAATTGAAAACAGTTTGTTTCAATCTTTTCTTGAGTGGCAAACTCCTTATTCCTCTTTCCACCTTAAGGAAAACGAAAATATATATCTCTCTATCTACGCATGTAATAGTAAAAGCAATCAGGATGAGATAAATGATTACATCCTCCGTTAGAAATATATCACATACAGATGTCCTTGCGACTCTGTCAATTTAGACGATGCATTTTAACAAAATCAGTTAAAAAATAGAAATATTTAAAATAATAGGAATATCATGGACAAAATGGGCAAATGTGTCGTCATCAGGTTTCGTTCAAGTAGCATGAAAAGTTGGATAAAGAAGGAAATAGTTTTCATTATTCCGTGTTGAGATTCATCCTTTTCGATATACAGGGTGTCCATAATTAAAGTTGTCTACAGTCGAAACTATTGTTCAGAAAGTTATGAAAATATGTGTCGGACACATTGAAGGGATGAGAATTTGTTTGAGCGAATAAATAAATAAAAAAAAAAATAGTTCAAAATTTCACCACCAGAGGGCATTTTTTGCTGAATTACACATTTACGACTGGTTCTTTAATTAAGATTTCAACATCTTTTTATCCATAGGTCACCCTAACACAATAACGCATACTCATTAAATTTTACAATCTTTAAAATCATTGCAAAGTCGATCGGAAACTTATTCGATAACTAATTTTCGGAGAAAAGAATTGAAGGAACGAAGAATAAACAAGTATAGCTGAAAATGATGGCCGTCATGTTGAACAGTCTTGTTGTAATAATTTTTTTTAACTAAAGTTAATGTTGGCTAAATGTATAATTCATCAAAAATGCCCTCTGTTGGTGAAATTTTTAACTAATTAATTCGCCCAAACAAATTCCCATCCCTTCAATATGTCCTACACAAAATTTCATAACTTTCTGAACAATAGTTCCGACTGTAGACAACTTTAAAGTAGTGAAGTTTAATTATGGACACCCTGTATATATATATATATATATATATATATATATATATATATATATATATATATATATATATATATTATTTGTTAGATTATTGAACCAGAAACGTATGCAAATCCCAAAGCCTTTACGAGATTGAATACAAAAGAAATAAGTAAAATGATAACTATCTAAAACTCATTCCTTTTATGAGGTATGCATGAAAAGGAAATTAATGTGTATACACACATTTTCGTATGTATGTATATTACGGATACATACTCTACAGTTGTTCCGAAGTTAGAGCTGCGTAATATATATATGCAATTATGTGTGTATGTGTGTGTGTGAGAGAGAGAGTGTGTGTGTTTGTGTTATAGAGGATGAATCGGAGTTTAAATCAAAGACGAATGTATAAAGAAGTATTCATAACGATGAAATTGCTATGATGGGTTTTTCATATACAACAGTCATTATCTCAAATTACTGTCTGCATTCAAAATATCCAATATGAACTGAAATGTGTAACGCTAAGAAATTTAACGGCTGGTATCTCTTGTTAAAGACAAAATTATTAAAATGCAAACAAATATTCTAAAAATCGTGTTAATTTGTATGTAGCAATGTATGTTTTTTTCGTAAAAGTCTCCCTTTTGAAATCTAGGTTAATACGCCGTATAACGGAAATTAATTTGCGTTTTTATATGATTGCCGATTTCAATTTACCTTTTATATGTTTGTATTTCTTTTTATGCATGAATTAGTCTGTTAGTATTTATAAATTTCCAGTAAAATATTCCTTATTTATCACGAGTTAACGGATTTATTACTGTTTGTTAAGGTTTGTTAAGATTTTACGTAAAAGTTTGTGGTGATACGTGTAAAACTACTTGATATTACTACTAACTGTGGCTCCGAATCTGTGGTTAAATACGTGCTTTAAATGGTCTAATGAAGGTTTGCTCACTGGTAACGCTCCTTTATGAGAAAATCTGGCAGCATCGTGCAGATTTAACGATATGTAGCGAATGCTTATGTAAACATACGGAATAATAGTCACAGCCGGCGTGAAAAGCGGATTCGAAATAATTTCGGAACTAAACACCTTAAACGATTCTGCTTATTTGTATTGTTACTAATTGTACAGAGAGCAAAAGTCATAAAACGAATTGTTAGCCTGACTAATTTTTTCAAAGAGAAAAATATCATGGTCTGTAACATCGCACGGCTGAGGTTAATAAGCAACATTATTAATTATTAATAGACAACTTTAATAATTATTATTTTACTAATTATAATAAAACACTTTAATAATTAGTATAAAAATGAATCCTTTGGGGTAAAATTAATTGCTCTAAATATGCTTGTACACTCTATTAAATAACTGAATTGTGTTAATTTTATGTCAGTATGGAAAAAATATATTTTTATTATTATAAAAACAGAATTAAGGTACGTTAGTAACGAACATAAATTAAAAATATTACTTGACTATTATAAATTTAACACTAAATAAGCACAAATATTGTCAAAGTTTACAACCAGTAATTCTTTTTTTATTTTTTTTATTGGGAGCTCATTGGATCAGAAACATATCCAAAGCCTAATGAACTTACGAGATTGAATACAAACGAGATTAGTAAAATAGTAACTATGTAATCCTCATTGGTTTTATGGGATTAGCACGAAATGGATATTAGTGTGTCCATACACTCATTTTGGTATTTAGATAACAGAAACTGAAGTCTACTCTTATCCTCTCATTCATTGTACAGTTGTTCCAAAGTTATAGCTGTTATTCAAAGGATATAATGAATCTGTCTCTCTATTTACTTACACACACACACACACATATATATATATATATATATATATATATATATATATATATATATCTGTGTGTGTCTGTGTGTATGTATATATATATATATATATATATATATATATATATATATATATATATATATATATATATATATATATATATATATATAAAAGAGATATATATATATATATAAAAGAGAGAGAGGGGGTTATTATAATTAAAGTTGTACTTTCAAAAAGTTTTTAAAAAAGATCCACTGGTCAGAATAATCTGAAATTTGACCCGAATATACGCGATGAAGGCGTAAGTGGTAAGGTATAAGAAAAAGAAATAGTGCGCACCTCACTTTGCATTTTTTATAAAAACTTGGGTTACCTGCCGTATCTCTCATATTGCATCTGAGAACCTCATCATAACTCCCTCAAAGAAGGATCGCGCACTGCTTGGTATGCTTTCTTACGATAATGGTGACTGTACGGCTGCAGCTCTGAAGAAGTTCAGGTCAGTAAAGGTAATTTAAAAACTCTGTGGTCGGATGTCTGTCACCGGTCTGGAGAAAATGATTGAGAAATTCGAAGACAGGGGTCCATTTGAAGTGAAATCTGGCACAGGTCGGAAACCAATTACTTCGACGTCAGTAGAAGACGTGGCCACAGCATTGCAGGAAGAGATGAGCAGTGGTATGGAAACCTGCAGTGCACTGGAAATTGCGAGATCATTAGATATGCCTATGAGCATGATGCATAAAATTTATGAAACATTCTGCATTGCTATCCATTAAAAGTTACTAGGTGTATCTACATTTCGCATAAAATATATCGAAATTTCGAAAAAAAATGCAAGATATAAAATTTCTCATTAATTCAAAAAATATATATATAATTTCAAAAATTTCGCATTTATTAAAAAATATTACAATTTTACTTACTTGGTAAGTATCAAAATTCCTCATTAAAAGCTAACGTTATAGTATTCTCCATATTATGTTCCTTAAGTCTTTGTCTTCTGGCATTAATTTCTATGTTGCATTTACTAAAATAGCTCTCAGAATCTACGCTGTTAACGGGTCTATAGAGACTTTGTATGCTGACTTTGTAGCTGCCTTTGCAAAGTTAAGGTAGCAGAATTTCGTTGCAGTTAAAATCTCTATAACACCAAAAGGAGTCTCTTGGTTGACTGAAGTAAATAGCTGTCTATGAAAATTGTTGTATCCGTCACGCGGTATTTCTTTAAAAAAATGGTAGCTTAGAAAATCTTTCTAATAAAAAATTTGTGTTCAAAGTTGATGTGGGCGTGGTAGCGTCTTCAAATGGATATACAATCTGCCAATCTGCTGGTAGACTTCGTTTTTTGCGTTGGATGTCGTCATGTGTAGAGTCAATTTGTTTAAAATCCTCTCTGCTGCTGTCTTGAGAATAAAATTGATGTCCTGATCAATTTCACGATTTTCATTAGACAAAATTATTTCTCTTTTTTCACCAATATACCCTCGACTTTGGCCCTCAAGAGTCATGCTTAAATCTATTAAATTGTTTCACAAATCTTCAGGAGCTTCAGGAAGAGTAGTGGTAACCACAGTACATGGGCCGGGCCCTCCACTGTAGGATGATATAGCAATGCATAAAACTTCAGTGATCAATAAAAAAAGAAAGTAAGAAGGAAAATAGAAAGTGGTTCCACAAATCTTTATGGTTAATTTTTAGAGTTAGAATTTTAGGTTATATTTTTAAGGTACGGGCAAACTGTCCGGGTTGAAATTCGGAGCAAATCCGAAGGAGAGAGAGCTATATCAGTTAAAGACCGTGCATGGTCTTAGTTAAGCAGTTATGTTAATAAATTACTACTATTACTATCTAATTGCACTTAAAAAGCCGTTTATCACCGAGTTTTCGCCGAAAAGTACAAGGGGTGTTCAAATAAAAAGATACGAAACGGAGTAACAACCAAACCAGTTGAAATTTTAACATGCCGCTTTGGGATAACGTAGTGAGACATCTAGGGACGCGAATGTAGTGTTCGGCATGGTTGTACGAATGCGCGGGCGCCCGCACATGACGCAGGAGGGAAGCAATGAATTTGTGTGTTCCGTCCAATTGACGTGGCAGTGCGTGTGAGGGCATTACGACGTTCACATTGCAAAATTCGACGATTGAGGAACAGCGAGGGGTTATCGGATTTCTGACTGCAGAAGGAGTTAAATCGTTCGACATTTATCGCCGAATGGTGGCCGTATACGGAAAAAACCATTAACAGTGATGTGCACTGTGAGACGCTTCGTAGCCTAAGCAAGTCCATCAAGAGCAAACGGCGTGGGCTGCTTACGGAGGGAGTGGTTCTGCTCCAAGATAACGCGCGTCTACACGTCTCCAGGGTCCCACAAAGTGTACTGGCCAAGTTCAAGTAGGAGCAGCTTGAGCATCCATCCAACAGCCCGGACATGTCGTCCTGCGACTTCCATCTGTTTGGACCGCTAAAAAAACATCTCAATGAGAAGCGCTTCAACTCGGACGACGAACTGAAGGACACGGTGGAGGACTGGCTCTTGTCACAACCACAGGAATTGTAAGAACTTGAAATCCTTCGGCTCGTGAAATGTGGGTTAGTTGTGCTCCTGCATTTGGTGATTACTTTTCTATAAAAACTTAAATTATACGCACAGTGTCGTTTCGTACCTTTTTATTTGAACACCCATTGTAGTAAAAAAGTAATTTTTGCATTTATTCGCATCTATATCGTAAATACGAAAATTACATATCCTTAAAAATTACCCATTTTCAGGAGTTGCTTCCTACTGACCTACTAGTACGAATAACCTTTGCTCTTGAATTTCTTGCTCGCATGGAAGTGGACAATGAAGAGAAATAAAACATTTTGTAGAGACGGAGACCATTTCCATCTCCAAGGGTATGTCAATAGTCAGAATTGCAGAATATGGGCAATGAAAAATCCATTCGGATATCGACCAGTACCTCTTCATTCATCAAAGGTAACTGTGTAGTGTGAGTTTACGGCATCGTTTATCGTAAGGCCATTTTATTTCGAGGAGATAGGTCCTGCCTGTCACGTTACCAATACCATCATTAGCGAACGCTATGAGATTGTTTTGTGCAACCATGACATTCTAGCCCTTCAACAGCATGCATACGTGGGTAGCACAATTATTATGCAAGATGGCGTTCATCCACACATTGTAAATCCAGTGAAGCAATTCCTCAACATACATTTCAGAAATGATAGAATTATCAATCGTCATTTTCCAATAACCTGACCGCCGAGATCGCCTGATCGTAATCCTTATTATTTCTGGCTGCGGGGCTGCCTGAAAAATCTTGTATCAGTGGTCCTATTGCCAACTTAGCTGAAATGAAGACATGCTTTGCGCAACAGACTCACAACGTTACCACTGATACACTCTAATATGTTGTGGAACATGTTGTTTCTCGCTTTCAACTTGTGGTAGAAAACGGTGGAGATTATAATAAACATTTCTTGAGCAAGTCTCGCGACAATTAAAAACCGATTTTCCCCTCCGGTGTGGCAGCAACTTGTTCTGGTGGATGTGCTAAGAGTGCCAAAACTGATGAATGACTTAGAAGTATTTTTTTTCAGTAAAAAATCGATAGTCATGCACAATGAACATTACAGCTGGCTCAACCAGTAACTCAAACAATAGCCGTCGAATTAAGATTTTAATGTCACTGGTAGCCGAATCCGTTTACGTTAAATCAAATAAAGCGCCATCTATTGCTAAAATTTCGAACTATTTTTCTCTTCTTATGCCATTTCCTTTTTGTTCGCGTATATTCAGGTCAAATTTCAGGCCATTCTGACCAGTGGTTCTTTTTATATAGCGTTTCGAAAGTTTAACATTGATTATATTGTTACACACACACACACACACACACACACACACACACACACACACACACACACACACACACACACACACACACACACACACACACACACACACACACACATATATATATATATATATATATATATATATATATATATATATATATATATATATATATAAGGCAAATAATTCGTTCACGTTATAGGGAAGTTTTTGAAGTAAATATACATTATATTAAAGAAAGTTTGTTTTAAGAAATAGTACATTATAAGTACTTCATACTTGAATTATATCCTTCTCTTAATATTTCAAAGGAGAGTAACTTCTGTTAGGAATTCAAAAATATAATTATTAAATTTACGTCCTAATTGCTTTAAAATCGTTTAGGAAAATAGCTGTAATCGTGAAACTTAAAAGTTTTCGTTAAAAATGATAAAACTCTTCGACCCGCAAGATTTCAATCATTATGACTAACGATGCCCGCTCCTAAACAGATCTCAAAGATAACATGGAACTTAAAACTAACACTTTAAGTATGTTAAAAGTCTTGTGCCGACCGGAGCAAACTATCGATATGTCTTCTGCAGGAAAATATAATGAATTCTTTCCCCAGAATATTTTCTTGAGGAGAAGAAAAGTTTTTCCATTTTTCTACTTTTGAAAATTGTTTTGAAATCATTAAATGTATACATGAATTATCATTTATATAAGTATATAATTGCGTTTCTAAGCAAAGTTTTAAAAAAAAATTCAAACTGTGTACCAAAAAAGTAAGTAAGCAGATTTACATGTAAACGTGATTAGATGTATCTTTATAAAAATAAAAAAAAAATTGAAGAAATTAGGGAAGATAACATTGTTGGTATATATGATATGTGGTTGTATGAATAATTCTAATTATTAAATTACTTGAGTGATGTAATTTCATACTTGCCCCCCATATTATAAACATGAATTTCCGTAATTTCAATAATAATAATAATTATTATATTTATATATATATATATATATATATATATGTACAGGGTGTCCATAATTAAAGTCCCACATTCTAAAGGCTGCAAAAAAAGAACCACTGGTCAGAATGACTTCAAATTTGAAGTGAATATAATGGAAGAAGGGGGTAACGATTTGGCATGATAAAAAAAAGGTTCCACCGCTCATAGCGCCATCTATTGATACATTTTGGAACTTTCTTTATTATGCCAAATCATTGCCCCCTTCTTCCAGAATATTCAGTTCAAATTTGAAGTCATTCTGACCAGTGGTTCTTTTTTTGCAGCCTTTAAAAAGTGGGACTTTAATTACGGACACCCTGTATATATATATTGTTACGAATTTTAGGAGTCTATGGTAATCTTTCCAAGTATGAGAATTATCGCCAAATTGGCGATGGATTTGGTGACTTATTTTGGTAGCGAAATTTGGCGAAATACCACGAAGTTTGGCGATATGACGTCAAATGGTCGCCAACTTTCGAGACTTTTAAGGAAACTTCAAGATATCTAGCTGGCTGACCAATAGGGGGCGCTTTGGAAGTCTATATATATACCTGACAATGTCATTGCAACTCAGAGTGTTCTTTTCTGCTGTGTGTTGAATGTATTGAAAGTGTGTTAGTCGTATATTGTATTGAAGACTCTATTATCCTGACTTGTGTTTTTAGAGTTTTCTGTTGCATAGAAGACAGTTGTTACCTGTTTTCTGTGAGCAAATTGTGTAGCGCTGCGCATCATGTATACGCAAGTGAGGGCGCTGTGGTAACTGCATATATAGCGCGTACTGTGGTTGTTCTGAATTAGTTGTTGGAATTGCCAGTATGGATAAACTGCCTGATTTAGACGCCTTCGATCGCGGACAAATCGTAGGTGCGCGACGCATGGGCCATCCAATTTCCGAAATCGACAGACAGCTAGGATTTTCAAGGTCGACAGTGTCAAGAGTATACCAAGAATACATGGATGGTGGGAAAAAAAACTAGCTATCGGGCAAACTGCAAAGGACAATTAGCCTTGACAGTGCGTGGTGAGAGACGGCTCAGGCGTATTGTACGTAGCCAGCGAAGCCAAACATTAGTTCAAATTACCACCCAGTTTAATGACGGTACCAGTCGTACAGTCAGTAAACGGACTGTGCAACGCTCGCTTCACCGTATGGGTTTCGGGAACCGTCGACCTACGAGAGTACCATTGCTCTATACTTGCCATCGGGCTGCACGTCTTGCCTGGGCAAGACAGCACAGAGACTGGAGTGTAGAGGACTGGAAACGAGTAGCATGGAGTGATGAGTCTCGATTCCGACTACTTTGGAGGGAGGAGATGTTTATTTTGTAATTAGAAATTATAATAAGTGTCTAAATTGTTTAAAAACAGAGAAATATTTTAAGTTTTCGAATTTTTTTGGTTGTTATTTAATATTTTTTTTGATTTTATAAACATGTTAAATACCAGAATCTTAAGTTAGGCATATAATGAAAGCTGTTACCATAATATGCTTAAATAATTCATTGGTTATTGTTAAAGTACGAAATTTATTTATTTAACTTTTGTCAAAAAGTTTACATTTTTTTTCAAACTACAGATTTATAATTATTTTGAAATGGTTCACACAATTTGAATTTTGAAATTGTGTATCATATTTATTTATTTGTTTATTCATTTTTAAAAAGACAAAAATAGTGTATAGAAATTCTGGAACTCAAGGTTTAGTTTTGCGATTATACCTATTTAGATATTGCCTTCATAACGTGAATAAAAATTTCATTCCATAAACTGTTGAATTAAAACTGCATTTAGTTGAAGTCCCCACATTCTTCGGGATTAAGGTGAATTTGTAGATTAAAAACATCTATCCTAGTTGTCTTACTTTACATTTACTAATTTAGAAAATTTTCATATTCATAAGATTGCTAACGATGAGCAAATTTTAAAGAATTTCGAAATCTGTTGATCTGGTTGGTTTGATGTGCCACGGAAAACCTTTATTAGACAAGGACGAAATTTCTCCATGACTTACAGTTTAAAGCCGATTTAGAAATGCTAAAGCCATCCACGCAAACAGTGGAACTCGAACCAATAGGCTTTAAACTGAATCTAAGCAGCCTAGAGTCCCAAAGTGATTTAAAAATGCAAAATATTACAATTTATCAAAATAAAGAAAACACTGGATTTCATATTTTTCGGCGATTTTATTTTATAAAATTTAATTTTGTTACTTTCATTTGTTGTAGATGAACGTGTGCGTGAATCTCCAATTTAATTCAACATTATCATCAATAAGTCTACTAATTTCCTATTAAAATAGCCGAAATATACCTAAAAGTTATTTAGAATAAGTAATGTATATGCAGCTTACATTTATTGTTCTTCTGTTATGTAGGATTGAACGTAAGTCTTTACAGTTAAGTGCTCTCCAACAAAAGTTTCTTTTTTAACCAATGCAGACTGAGATATCTATTGAATGCAATCTTTGATCTAACTTATAAAACTCTCGACCTGGAAAAATACCATCAATCTGACTTACAACCGTCAGTAAAATGAAGATCACCCAGATTAGATACACAATTTTAAATGGGAACCAGTCATTTCTTGTTTACTTGGATATCAAGGTGAACAAATTTCCAAGATTATTTCCGGCGTTAAAAATGAGTCTGGAAGTATTACTAACACACTTTCTGGTATATTTAAACTCGTTGAAATTATTTTTAATTTTTATAACAGCATAGCATACTATGCTCCTAATCGAAATATGTTTAGTTTTCTTTTCTAAAAAACACATACAGATGTCACACAAAACTTGAGGTAACATTTCCTTTTAAAAGCTTATGAAATTTATCTTAGAAACACTTTATAGTGCTTTTTTCTGCAAACAATATTATGGTCAGACTATAGAAAACCATCCCTAACATTTAAATTTTTCCTATTATTTCTTTTAAAATATAATATTCATTATATATTCAAACTATAAAATAAACTGCAAATATTTAAAGTTTCTTCAAAATATTAATATTTGTTATATTCATGTATTTGTAGTTCAGTTACTTTAGTAACGGATATATATATATATATATATATATATATATATATATATATATATATAATGTCAAAACATAACTGAACTGTCAAAATATAGTTCAGAAGTACGGGGAAAGGGGGATTAAAATAATATGAATCTGATATTTCATTAAGAATGCGCGCGTATTTTGCTGTGGGGAAATTCATCTTTTAAAAGCGACTTGAGCGAAATGCGAATAATTCTAGGCGAGAGGATTTATTTTTAGAAGTGTAAAGGTTTTGGGCGCGAAGTTAAATTACAAGATCAGCGATTTTAAAAGTCCAGATGACCAAGGCTGAGGTCTGCACATGCGCATGTAGCAGGGAGCTCGGAGAGAATCGGGTTTTGGCGGCAGATTGGAGGAAAATCTCATTGACAGCGGAAGCTCACGGCTGCGTGCCGATTGGATTATAAAATGGCGAAGCGCGGTAATTACCCTGGAGAGTGATCAATTTTTGAAATCTAATAAATTTGGACTTATTCTGAAATGGATTACTTCATTCATGGCCTCTCCACTCGTGCAATTAATTTAAAAGAACGATGACTGCATCAAATCGAATTTACACAGGAGCAAAACGCGCTGCCTGTCATATATATATATATATATATATATATATATATATATATATATATATATATATATATATATATAATATACAAGGTGATTTTTTTAAAATTGACATTACTTGGAGCCATCTGTAGCGCGATCTATCAGTCGGAATTCCTCCAAAATTGATACAGGGACAAAGGACGACATAGGAAAGAGTTTGTGTAAAAAAGAAAATTAGTTTCGAAAGTCGCCGATAGGGGAAGATATGGCACTGTTGTTGTCGGCGTACCCGATAATTTGCGTAAAAGGTACGTAAAACATCCAAATACAAATTCACGACTATGTAGTCGACATCAGCGCCAGTATTTCGGGCTATAAAGATAAGGGATGGATTCCGAAAAAGTTGTAAACAAACCAATTTTAAAAAAAAATAATTTCACTGGAACACCAATTTATGCAGCAAATTCACGTCTCCCTCCTTCAGTGTGACCACAGTCTTCGTGGACGACACATTGCATCCTGAACACTATGCTCTCAAAGGCCAAGCGTAACATATTACGAGGAATGTTCATGAAAGTCCGGGAAATATTGTCCTTTAGGGCCGCCAAGTTAGAGACCCCACCAAGATATACCTTATACTTTAAAGAACCCCACAGAAAAATGTCACATGGGTTAGATTCGAGGAGCGAGGTGGCCATGCAAGTAGAAAAAAACGACTGAAGACTCTTTCTTCTATAAAGTGAAGGCACAACAGATTCCGCACCTTATAGCCCAAAATACTGGCGCTGTTATCGACTACTTAGTCATGAATTTGAATTTTGATATTTTACTATTTTTTATGCAAATTCTCGGGTGCTGCGACGACAACAGTGCCATATCTACCTCTATCGGCAACTTTTGGAACGAAATTCTTTATTTTTTCACGGAAACTTTTTCCCATGTCGTCCTTAGTCCCTCTATCAATTTTAGTGTTATTCTGGCTGATACATCGCGCTACAGATGGCTCTGAGTAATGTCAGTTTAAAAAAAAATCACCCTGTATATATATATATATATACACACACACACACATTAAAATCATGGCACTATTTCTAAATTTTTATTGAATGGTGTAAACATAAACTGTCTTTCTTTCGGTGATGATTTTTCAACCTCGATGGTATTTTTTCTTCGCTTTCGGTCGACCTTGGGGATTTACTTCTACTCCGGAATCATTTCCATTTCACTAAAGCAATGCATCTCACAACTTCATGACCCATATCACTACACAACGGGTCCCCTTTATTACCCCATGTTAGCAAGTGGTCCTATATTGGCACTTGAAGCTAATGCTTTGAGTGCATGCAATGACAATCAAGGAGAAGCTTTAACAATCTCAAAGACAGGATGAAATAGATTCTCGTGCTATCACTAACTTAGTGAGAGGATAAGCTAGGTACAGAATGGGGCAGAATGGACTTCCACATTTCAGTCAGTAATAAAAAACGAAACAATTTACCCCAAAAAGCCTTATATTTTCGAAAAATACTTTTGATCTAGTTTTTCACTAGGTTTTGATGAAAACATCACTCAGGTAGGGCTGGTAATTTGCGATGAACGACATAAGTTTATTCTCTAAAGTATTCCATCATTTTTGGGGTCAGCTCGGAGAGAATGGTGGCAACTTCCTGACGAATAGAGAACGCAGGGACTTGTTGCACATCTTCAAGTGTTCTAATGTTTCGAGGACGACCACTTAGTTTCCTTGGTAATGCAGACCCACTTACTCTCACATTTGAAAGCCACCGCAGGATTGATTTTCGATCAGGAACGGCGTCACTTCCATTGAACACGAAGCGCGTTCTAAATACCCTTTGTGTCGCAGTTACAGAATTGTTTTTAAAGAAATCATCGAGAACGAAACAGCGATGTTCACCGGACCCATTCATGGTGTCTACTGACAACTAGAAAAAACGCCCGAACTGTTACCACCTCTGCCTCCCCCCCCACACACTCAGTTAAAAATGACGTTCAGAAAGGTTGGAGTCCATTCTGCAGCAGCCTGTAGAACATGGGCAAATTATGTGTAAACCAGGTAAAGAGTGGAATTCCTATAAAAAGGGGGTCAACAATAGAGATGAATAACTATTTGCTTAATTTTTGAATTGTTCAGATTACTACCTTTTTCCAGTTTAAGGCAGGTTGTTAGTCTATTTCGGGTCATTTATGTTATACCACTGTCAAACAGGAATTTTATAACAAATTCCGTAATCTTTTATCTATTAGACGTTCTTGCAACGTCCTGTTTGGTCTGACCATTATTTAGATGAAAAATCTAAAGTATGATTGTGTACTTTTACTAATTTTAATACAATAAACTTATAGGCTTACTTTTGAGAACAGCGAACAATGAATTTCAAAATGCATTTTTCATTTACTCTCTTTTAACTCATAAATATCTAAGTTCAAAAACACTTGATTGCGTACTTTTATTTATGTACGAAGTACCACTGAGGTAACCAAAATAAATTTTAAAAAACCTTTGTATGAAATGCCCTTAGTTTAAAGAAACACATTTAGCTGTAACATCTGTTCTGTTCTTGAATTATATATAATGCCCAGATATTTATATAACTGCAGAGTAGAATTGTAAAGCAACTAGAGATGTATTTCAAAAATCATGCCAGCTTAAGAAAATGTAATTTTTCATATTTATTGGAAGGCTTGTATTCAATCGAAAACTTTTTCTCAAATAGTTTGGGAATATAACGTAAATATATCTTACATTTAAACGCGGTTTGCGTTTTATTTTTATTTATTAATTTTTTATTGTACAATCAATATACGTTTTTACTGTAGAAAAACATCTCTTGACAAGAAATCTAAACTTATCGATCGTGCGTCCAAATGCATCTGAATGTAACCGAATAATAATATGAAGAAAAATAACTCGAATTTTGAGGTTGAAGAGGAAGTGTATACCATGTTATTATTACCCTGTTTATTTTGAGTCCAACATTTTAAGCTGTTCAGTTTTCGTCAAGATGGCACGTTCTTGCATAAAACATAAATCCTCCGAGCTTGTTCAAGATATATGCTCAATTGAAAAGGATGAAAAAATGAATTTCAATATGCTGGATTTCATATCGGTCTAGATATATATTAGATGATAAAAACTACTGAGTTATTTACCAGCCCAGTGATACACGAAAGAGAATATTTTCTGATATTTCGCATACATACATACATATATATATATATATATATATATGTATATATATATATATATATATATATATATATATATATATATATATATGTATATATATATATATATATATATATGTATATATATATATGTATATATATATATATATATATATATATACCCAACAAACACAGAAGCATCGGGCCGGGGTCGGAAGGTTCCGGCCAGCCGATTTCACCACTGCCGGGCCGGCGCATTAGGTCAGTATCGTTTCCGTCACGGCTGTGTCCTCTCGCCCGCGACTACCCCGTCGACTGCCGGGCCGCTTCCGGTAGGATTCGAGCCATCGTTCATCCGACTACGAACCGTTAGGCAGCCGCGATTAAGCCATCGATGCGGACAGATAGCCGGAACGTAACCGGAGGTTGACGGGCCGGTTACGGGAGCAATAATTGGTGTCGACATACCGTCATCTACCCATCTCGTAAACAGCAATGTGCCGTAGGTCCGGGCATCATGCCAGCATTCTACCAGAATCGGACCGCCGGCATTTTTTCTAAGTTTTACGTAGGACCCTTTTGTTTATATGCTTTTTATTATTATTTATTTCATTGACGATTAACCTCTGATATCAACCCTTTCACTTTTATTATTTTTTTTGCCTTCATATTTCTAGCATTTTTTCCAGTTTTGCCTTATGTATTTTTAGGTATTACCAAATACTGATCTTTGTTATTACCTAAAAATTTGTATATGAATCACTAGTTTACTTGTTAGAACAAAACCTCATTTTGCATTAAGATACATTTACCCAAATTTGAAAGTTAAGATAACATTAATACCAACCATTAAAGCTAAATCATCTTTCCACTCGATCTAAGGTTACAGTTTGTTTTTTTTAAATTTAGAATGAGATTATAGTACGTAAAACAGTACTACTTTAATAATTAACCCAAAAAATTTGTACTTCCCCAGTATAAAATTTATTAACATAATTTGATAAATTTATAAACATAAATTTGATACATTCTTCAAACCTGAGTAATGTGTAGTGTGTATGATGAAGCCCATCTTTGTGAGCTTGTGAAAACTTGCTCAGAATTTATTTAAATTATTTTTTGGTGTAGAGTTAATAAATGCTCTACAGATAAGAAAATTATTTTTTGCATAGTTTTGTGAATTAAAGAGTAATTCATTAAATTCTTATGTCATTTTAAAAAAATATTTTCTTTTCTATTATATTGGACTTAATATCCAACACTTGATAGTACTATTTTTGAGAAATAGTACTATGATAGTAATATCTTCTATTGTAATTTTGAGAAAAATTATACACACACATGTTTTTAAATACAGAAAAGAGCTGGTTTAAAGTAAAAATAGTTTATTTAGAAAGTACATAGCACATTTACACAATTTTTTTCTATATTTTCTACAAAACAGGATCCTTTCGCTGTACCTCTGGCTCCATCTTTACAGCATCTAGGGAAAAAAAAGAAAGAGAAAATCAGTTCATAAATTTATGTGAAAGGAAAATGACTCCCATCCCCAGATATAATTTATGAATCAAAAGAATTTATTTAAATTATTTTTCTATGTAGAGTTAGTAAATGCTCTGCAGATAAGAAAATTATTTTTTGCATAGTTTTGTACATTAAAGGGTAATTTATTGTTGTAAAAATAGTTGATTGTTGAAAGTAGTTGAAAAATTCATTGTTGATAAAGTAGAATTAAATAAATCCAATTAGGAAATATAAATTCTGAGACAGGGGTTTAAAAAAACTTGATACAAAACAGCACCCAACACATGAGTGCAGTTTTAAATCTGTTGTCATTTTATTGATAACTACTTCCAAGAAGTAAATTCCTACCACATTTTTTTTGTAAAACCAATTACATACTGTGAAAACTACATCATGTAAAAAATATTTACTTGATTAAATAAATATACTAATAGAAAATAGTTATAAAATATTTGTTAAAGAGTATTCCCCTTTTCACTAAATTTCTCTCTGTACAGTAGAAAATCCAACCATGTCGATTAATTTGTTATTATAGATATAAATAAAATAGGGTAGATTGCCTTGATAAGAGTACAATTAAGTTTTTAATGTTGAGCATAATTTCAGCTCAACGTTGAAAGCTGAATCAGAGACTTGTCTATAATGACACCAAAATTTCCTCTTCACTATTGACAATAATGCTGTTGAAAGTAGAGAAACACAAGAATAAAGATTGAATGCTAAGTAAAACATTAGCATACAAAATCTTAAATTTCTAAATTTGATTACAACATGCCATAGAGAGCATTAATACAGATGCTGGGTCAGATTTAGAAATTTAAGATTTTATATAGTATTCAATCTTCATTCTTGTGTTTCTTTACTTTCAACGTGAGAGTGATTCTCGATAGTGAAAAGAAAATTTTGTTGTCATCTCAAGTCTCTCAGTCAGCTTTCAATTATTGTACTCTATCAAGGCATTCTAATCTATTTTATTTATATCTGTAATAACTAATCATTTAATTGACAGGATTGAATGTCTTACTGTATTGAGAAATTTAGTGAAAAGGGTGAATACTCTTTAACAACTAATCTATTACTATAATAATGAATAAAGTAAAACTTTATTATATGATGTAGCTTTCACAGTAATTGGTTTTACAAAAATTGTGGTAGAAAGTAATTTGGGATACTAACTTCTGCATAGTATTTTAATAGAGCATATCTTTTGTTACTTAATTGTCAAATTATGGTGGGGATCTGTGTATAAAATATTTTTTTATTTGTGAGCAGCTGTTATTAGGGATAACCACAGTAAAAAATTATTCAAAATATACTATTTAGATTCAATAATTATTAACAATTGTTATGATATATTGTTTGATTAGTCTAGGTTAATTTGAAAAATGAGGTGGGTAATATTGACTAGCTGTCAATGTTGAGTGAAATGGCATAGATTATATTATAAAGCGTGAAAAAACACTTAGACTTTTTGAACCAAGCTTCTAACCCAAATTTAAGTTTTTAAAAAAATATTTTGCTAATGAGAGTATTTTCACAGATCTTAACAATGGAATAGAAAACCCGTATAGTCAACAAATTCATGGATAAACGATTCAGTTCTAAAAGCAAAAAGCCTGGTTTCTGTATACTGTTGTAACATGATTATTATAAAAGTATACAGAAACCAGGCCTTTTGCTTTTAGGGCTGCATCTTTTATCCATGACTTAGTTGACAATACAGGTGTTATGTTCCATTCCTTAGATCCATGAAAATATTTCCAATTTTAAAAGTTTCATTAAATTTTTTTTAAAATTTTGGTTAGAAGTTCGGTTTGAAAAGTTAAAAGTATTTTATTGCACTTTGTAAAATAATCTATGCTACTGCACTCAACATTGACAGCCAGTCAATCTTTGTATGCTTGCATCATTTTTCAACTTAACTTAGATAAACCAAATAATACACCATAAAAAAACCTACACACTTGCAAACATAACCTTATTATAGTCAACAATTATTTAATAATTAACTGAACCTAAATAATATATTTTGGAATATTTTTTTACTGCCCTTATCCTTACACTTTATAATAACAGCTGCTCACAAAAATATATTTTATGTGACAGATCTCCACCAAAATTTGACAATGAAATAATAAAATTAAATACTAGGCAGAAGTTAGTATTCCAAATGACATTCAACTACCTATTAGCTCATCAACGAATAATCTAATACATCTAAAAGCAATATTATTATTATTATTACTTCTGTAAGGAATTATGAATGAACCTCTAACTACTTCTCATGAAATTCTGATAATTAAATTAAAAAATTTTTAACATTAACTATCAAGAGTAAAATAACCCTTGGCATTTTATATCTTTATAATATAAAAATATAAAATTTTTTTTGGTAAGCAGTTATGATAAAAGACTTTCACAAGAGTCACGGTTAACTGAAGTCCCTGAACTGCACTTTCAGACATACCTAATACTTTAATAACATGCTTGCCAGTTAAAAATATAATGAATAAAGGAAATCAATATCAATCCACAAATTACTGCAACCAAAGTTTATGAAAATGTTCGGATTAGCGTATAAAATATACAAAGAGAAATTTGAAAATTTGAGTTGTTTATTAATTAAGAATTATGTAATAAAAATATTTTTTATGGTTTTTCATAGAAAAATTCAAATTTAAGTACAAAAAATAAATTTTAAAAAAATATATTATCAACTTTGTGATTTTGCCCACAAGTTCACTGCTGAAAAAAATAAAGGATATCTAGAGAATAAAAAAAAAAATGGGTTCAGTGAGGTTAAAATGAACTTACAGATTATGAATCGAGCACACTGCCAAGTGAGTTGTGGAATCTTTTCATGGAAATCACAATGTGAAGATGGATTCCAGTTTCAGAATTCTGTAAAGAAACCAATATTTTCTTACAATGCCATAATAAAAATTAGAGTGATTTGTGACACCAAGAAGCATTGAAAAGCAGAGTTCATTATTTATTTATTTATTTTACAAATGCCACACACTACCAAAAATAGCACCTATGCAATCAGTGCACGTGCTCTCCAATACTTCTCAACAAGATCAGTAAAACATTTTAGTGCAGAGCACTCGTCTATTTGCTTATCAGTGAAATAAAAAAGGTAGTATGACCCCCTTACATGTATACTTTGGACCATAGGCGTAGCGTGCTTCTAACATTTGGGACGGATACAAATTGAATTCAGCTAGGGCCCTTCTCAGCGCATTGACTACCGATCAATCCTTAAAATTTGAAATATGATTTTTTGAAATTGAGTAACAATAGAATTGATGTTTGAGTAGTATTCAAAAAGTTATACAATGAGAAAAATAAATGTAATATAAATAAAAGAAGAAAAAAAATGTAGCATGCTTCTAACATTTGGGACGGATACAAATTGAATTCAGCTAGGGCCCTTCTCAGCGCATTGACTACCGATCGATCCTTAAAATTTGAAATATGATTTTTTGAAATTGAGTAACATTAGAATTGGTTTGAGTAGTATTCAAAAAGTTATACAATGAGGAAAATAAATGTAATATAAATAAAAGAAGAAAAAAAAATGTAGCATCGAATTTTTGTTATGGATCATATCATTGTTAAAAACTATGTTAGGGCTAAAGACATAATCGGTATTTTCAGTGTCACAGTTTGAAAAAAATGGGAAAAAACCAACTTTTTAAAAAGTTTTCTACAATTTTCTGATTTAACTGAACCAAAAATTTCTCCTCACATGAATTTTCAAATCAGATTAAGTGAAAATTACACATAATGGAATATGCACTGAGCATATAATTTAATACCAAAAATTGCCTGGTGATTAAAAGTTGAGAAGTAATCAGACTTTCAATGTGCTGAATATGTTTAGCACAATATTTAAATAAGACTTTAATATACATGAACTAGATTACTACCTCGCAAAACTTCCAAGAAACAATTTCAACTAACTATTGTATAACTTTCCATATAATTTGGCTTTCCATAAAACTCCAACTGATGTTCAGAATCAGTTGAGTTATTTTTCAGGCACAACTTTATCAACATATTTAATTATGAAACTTTGAGAAAGTAAAGACAATTTACAATGCATTTCCCCCCATTTTTTAAACAGCTAAACAAGATGCTCAGTGGAATTTTAAAAAATTTAGTACAAATTTAGTACAGGATCAAAAATATAAAATAATGGTCTATTAGGATTTGAAGGATGATTATATACTTAAACAAGGGGGGTAGCAAAATAGGATATTGTTTAATAATAAAGTCAGTTGTTCAGTCAAGAAGTCAATTATTGTATTTTGATGATCAGAAATTTTATGTCTTAGAACATCAAGCAATTCAATTACCACATTTAATACATTTTCACCATCACTCATTACTGTTTTCATTTAATCCAAATTCTTTATATAAGTATTAAGACTTAAAATGGAATAAACATGTTTAACAGAGAGAAAAATTTATGGCATGCATAAAATTAAATTTTACCAAAATTTAAAATTACTTAGCCCATTAACTAATGATCTAATACATCCAAAAGCAATTTCCTTTTTGCTACTTCTGTAATGAATTATCAACGAACCTCTAACAACTTATCAGGAAATTCTAAAAATATTTTTAAAATTTTAATGTTAACCATTAAGAATAAATAAAGCTTGGCACTTCACATTTTCATAATATAAATATCATTTTTCTGTTATTATAAAAGACTCTGTAAACCAGGCGTTTTGCTTTTTGGAACTGTATCTTGTATCCGTGAATTCATTGATTATACAGGAGTTCTATTCCATTATTAAGAAAGGGTTATTTCATTCACTTATCAAACACACATTTTGATATAATAAACCACAACTCACAATGGATGTCTTATCTACAATTTTATAAACAAACTTTGTCTATGAACACATTTTATATTTTCTAAATAAACCTTGGCATTTTATAATTTTATAATATAAATCTCTTTTTTTGGCAAGAGTTAAAGTCTTTCACAAGAGTCGTGTTAATTGAAATCCCCGGACTGCACTTTCTCACTCACCTAAAACCTTAACAACAAGCTTCACAGTTAAAAAAGAATAAATAAAGAAAATCAATATTCTATCCACAAATTATTGAGACCAAAGTTTATGAGAAAGTTCAGATTAGCGTCTAAGTTAAAAAAACTAATTTGAAATTTTTAGTTGTTTAATAAATATTTTTAGTTTTTTTCATAGAAAAAATTTAATTAGTTAAAAATAAATCTAAAAAAATATTAAAAACAGTGATTTGGGCCACAAGTCCACTGCTGAAAATAAAAGTATATCTCGAGAATAAAAAAAGGTAGGCTCAGTGGCGTTAAAAACTTACGCAGGTTATGAGATCCAAGTGGTATTTGTCTTTCAAGCCTGAAGCTCTGAATAGATTTCAGTTTCAAAATTCTGTAAAAAAACCAATATTTTCTTATAATGCCATAATAAAAATTTAATGTTTTATCAAACCAAGAAGTATTGAAAAGTAGAGTTCTTTATAAACTTGCTTATCACTAATATAAAAAGGGGAAAAGAAACTAATTTTACCCTTTATATATATATATTAAGCCAATAAGTTCACATTTATTTTGCACAGCATGACAACAAAATAATTTCCAAAAGACCTTTAGAGATGAACAGCTTATAGATAGTTATTGAGAACATTCTCAGATTTATAAAAACTCTTATCGTACAATATCTATTACAATAAAGCAATTTTTTGTATGTACACATTCTGATAATCTACAAATCTATATACTTATAAATATATAATTTAAAAACATGGAATGCAAATTAATAAGTTAAGAAACAATTTATGTATCTAAATAGTCTATTTTGGAATAATTTTCACTGCCATCATCTCTAATAACACTGATAAAAGTGATTTCAAACACGATACAAATTAGAAAATTAAATGCACGTGGCATCTATATTGACACAAATTTAAAACTCTAAACTTCTCATTACTCCAGAGGTTCTTTGAATGAATTCAGGAATACAATGGAGTTCACATACATACAAAAATTAATAATTCTTGAAAATATATATACACTCAATTGCAAGAATATATACACTCAGTTGCAAAAAGTATGCACCATTATGTTATTCCTAAAGAGTGAAATTGTTTTATTTTATATCTTCAGAGAGAGTAGAAATATAATCTAAATATCAAAGCCAGTTCAAAATATTGATTAATAGCAATTGAAATTCAAAATGTTCCTTAAATAAGCTTTTTATTTAATGAGATATTCAAGATAAAAAAATGCTCCAATATTTGCTATTGTTTCAATATTTACTTGACATGTGGATACTGATTAAACAATATTTTGATCTGGTTTTGAAATTTTGAATATATCTTTGCTCTCGATAGACATAAAGAAATTTCACCCAGTAGGAATAACATATACATATATAGCAATTGAGTGTACACATAGAACATTATAAATAGAATTTTAAAAAAATTATATTTTAAGGCTATTAAGATTATACATGAAAAATACCTATTAGTGTTTAGCATTTAAATTAAAATATATAATTATACTAAATACATTCTTTTAAATTATGAACACAAAAATTTTAAGAATATTTGTTCTTTATTTCTTTATAATGTATAAAATGCAGTGTATTTTATAAAGTTTACTCAAAACACAATTTGATAAGGAATTCAATAGATCCTTTTGTATGATTTACAAGTTCATTTTTAGAATCTTTTATAATGTGGAACGTTTTTGAATCCATCTTTTAACATTTAGACATGGATAATTTGTTGCCTATTGATACCTGGCAATAAGAACATTGTAAAATATATTTAATAGGAAAATGGACAATTTTTCCACCATTGAATACTATGCATGAATTTACTATGGAGGAATCATGTGTAACTGATTTATCAATCCAGTAGTAAAAAAATGTTTAATTTGGATTAACATATTAAAAAAAATTTCATTATAATTTTCTTTCAAATTTCTTTAAAGAAATAAAATGGAAAATATTATACTGGAAATGAAAATACATTTTTATTTTTCAACTATGTAGATTTGGAATTGATATTTGTGTCATGTATTTTATACTTTCTAAAGGATATAAAAATCTAAATAGTGCGTACAAATTACAATTCTAAATATTAATTTAATTAGCAAATACTTAAGACTTTCACAAGAGTCCATTTACTTCCTTTGTCCATCTAAAATATTAACTGAAACACGAATCTTAAATTATTCCGAAACAAAATGTTTTTATTTATACATACGAAAGTGCTCGTAAGTGCCATAAGTATTGCTAATTCAATACACTCAGTTCAGTAGAGTTTGATCTGAAATATGGTCAATTCATATATAACTTGGATTAAAACACTATCTTATAACAGAAATAGAATAATGTTCACTATGTAAGGGTGTTAAATAAAATCTAAAGGCAATAATTTAAGACTAACGAATGAAACTTACTTGTGGATTAATTTCAACGAACTTGTAATCAATCTTTAATGGCGCCTTTTCAATCACGTGCAACTGAATGTCCAATCAGATGACACTAGTGCATTGTAGTATGACGAGGCGAAAAAAAAGATGGTTTGAAATTTCATTATGCTATAGCTTTCAAAAGCTGCCTTTTGGTATTGAATATAAAATTTTATTGCTCTACTGAAATATTTTTCAGGTGCTTCAAAATAGATATTTTTGTGAAAAGAGATAAAATTCTTTTTTTCTGTTTATTTTATGGTATATTAAATTAATAATATATATTTTTTGTAAATAAAATATTCAAAATATTTTTACAAGAAACTTAGGTATTTCTAAGTATTTCTAATTTTTAGATGTCATTACAGAACAACTGATTTTGTAGAATTTCGCAATTTTCATCATCTTAATTTTACAGTAGTATATTCTTATAATACACATTGGAATGAAAAAAACAATTTTTAATTAACGGACCTTAGTTAAAATAAACAAATCACATTTATTTAGAAAAATATTAATGTAATGTCTTTAAAGGCAAAGTGTTATTTTGAAATAAACATTCATATTTTTCAAAAGTCCATAGTAATCATACATGGTTTGCTTTACTTATTTCACTGACACATTGAATTGCTTTCTGTTTGTCATCAGAAATATGCCTCTTCATAGGAAGTCCTGTTACTTTAACATCATTCCATTCAATCATATCAATATAATCCTTGGCATCAAAGTTTATACGTTGAAATAAAAACTTTTTGATGCCACCTTCATTTTCAGCCCTTGCTTTTAGATTCCGGGGTAATCCAAGCTCTCTCTTACATGACTGCGATCATCTGATATCATACAAAGGACGAGATTTTCAGAAGCAGATTTCTGGCACTGGAAAATGTATATAAGATAGCATAATAGCATTTTTCAATGACAACAACCAGAATTTAAACATTACTGTAATTGGAATGGGTGGAACTGCCGTGAACACTGGATTGAATAATGATGTGGTTCGTTTATTTGAAAAGGAATTAAGAAGGCCACTGCAGTGGTTGATTTGTCTATTTCATGGAAATGAACTGCGCCTACGTCCTAATTTGGAGGAGAAATAGGTAAACAACTAGAAAACTGCTATGAACTTCCAGTAATTGAATTATCACCTATTGAAAATGGCATTCCATTACTAGAAATTAAAGATGATTTAAGTGTGGACCCAAAATATTTGTTAGAAATGTCTAATGCAATCTCTGTTGGAAGGTGCTCTTCTGATTTGTCTATGAGAAAACCAGGAAAACTTTGTTATTCATGATAGCTTACATTAGCAAACCGAATACTTCACTTGTATGTGGGAACAGAATGTACTGCAAAAAAAATCTCCGAATACTGACTGAGTACATTTTGTAAGTATATGCATCTGTTTCGTTTCACATAAAGCGGAAACTATCTTATATCCATGGATCGAAGCACTTGTGGAAACTTGTAAGCTATTCACGTTACCTCCATCAGACTCTTAAAAATGTAATTGACCCAGTCATTCAAAGAAATTCGTACTTTGCTGCTTCTGAAAATCTCCTCCTATGTATGATATCAGTTGATCGCAGCCACGTAAGACAGCTTGGATTACGCCGGATTCTAAAAGCAAGGACTGAAAAATGAAGGGGGCATTGGAATGTTTTAAGTTCAACGTATAAACTTTGATGCCAAGGATTATATTGATATGATTGTACGTAAAGATGTTAAAGTAACAGAACGAGGCATATTTCTGATTACAAACTAAAGCAGTTTCTAAAGGAAGCAAAATAATCTGATCAGGAGAGTCAACGTACTGACTTCAGCAATTTTCCATGTCACACACAAGCAGTAGAAAGGATTGTTAAATTCGTTACCGAGTCACCCTTACCCGTCCGTGGCACTTCTGCAAGAGTTGCATTGATAAAAACGAAAATACATTCTCAAAAGATAATGCCAAAATTTAATAATAAAAAACAAAACAAAACACAATTCAATGTGTCAGTGAAATAAGTAATGGAAACCATGTGTGATTACTATGGACTTTTGAAAAACATGAATTTCTTTTTTTTCAAAATAACGTTTAACATCCCCAATCTCAAAGAACTTTTTAATCTTATGCACAGTAAGTGTGCGTTTAAATTTTCTTCTACACCCACTTTTGATTATATTCCTAAATCTGAAAAAGTTAAACCTCTGAATCAGGCTGATGAGCTTAAAGCAGGGTGTTTAACCTTTTGCAGCATCTGGGCCACATGGTAAATTTTTTCAAGGCAGGCGGGCCGCATAAAAAAGTCAACTACATTCAAAAGTTTAGTTTTATTATGAAAATGAAAAATACATTGTATATGTAATGTATAAAATATTATAATCTTGGTATGCAATGTGATGTGGTAATTTTGAACGAAATCGAACATAATGTGATTTTTTAAATTTGGGTTAGTCTAAAGCGAATTGCTCTCGACTCTAACTTAACTAGCATTAATGATCGAATCAATCTCTCTAACCAATTTTCTATCCTAGGAAACTGTCGTAATCCGGAGGAAAGAAATTCCCGCTGCTAATGATGAATTTCCTGTTAGGCGGGAAACCAAACCTGAGCCATGTTTTTTTTTTAATGGCGGAAGGGTAAAAAGATACCCTCAAGAAAATGTACAACCTAGTCAAAATTCAATATCCCAAATCAATTTCATGAAACTTTCTCAAAATCTTATCTGAAAACATTACTGCAATTGGATTAATATCGGACCTTTCAAAATTACTTAATTTACTTACGCATTGAATTTTTTTGGAAAAAAAATCCCAAAACCGAACGACGACTTAAAAATTAAAAATTTATGTTCCGATCTTAATATTTCAAATCTTACCCAGTCCATTAATTGTTCACAGGTTAATTCTGATAGTGTTATTCTGATAGTGTGGTTTCTGATAGTGTTTAACATTTTTCCTTTATTTTTCTGTTCCATGCGAGGCAGTTTCCTCTTATTGAAGTTCCACACTTGATACCCTATCAGGGAATGCTGGTGTGGGGCGTTCGTTTTTGCTTCCCATGCTTCAGTCCTCGGTTCGATCCTGCAAAGTGCAGTTCTGTTATCTGTACTCACGGATGTTCAAACCTGCCAATTTAATTTATTAAATATAACTTACTTATTATTTTAAACTTAATTGCCTTATTTTTTATTTCTAACATTTATTTAAACTAATTTTTTTGCCTTTTTTTTTCTTATTGTAAATATTATTTCTCGTATCCTGATTCAATTACAAAAAAAAACAATGTAATATATATTCTTCAATGTACGTACTGAGGATAAAGGGTCTTATTTTTTGATATTTTTTGGTGTCTCATGACATCTACTGTCTATGTCTCTGACATTACATTACATTAATATTTTTCTAAATATGTGTGATTTGTTTATTTTAACTAAGGTCTGTAAATTTAAAATTCTTTTTCTTTCATTCAAATTTGTATTATAAGAATATGTTACTGTAAAATTAATACGATGAAATTCGAGAAAAAATTCTACAAAATCAGTTGTTTTATAATGGCATCTAACAATTAGAAATACTTAGAATATGTAAATTTCCTGAAAAATATATTTTGAATATTTTATCTACAAAAATATATATTATTATTTTAATATACTATAGAAGAAATTTAAAAAAATACAAATTTTATCACTATTTCCTCTCTTATAAATAAAGAGTGGTGAAACAAGGACCCATTTTTAAGTAGATATTTAATTTCTCCAGTAATATATAAAATTGAAACTAATTTTCATCTGTTTTTATAAGCTTCTAGGGAGTTAAAAACATACACACAGAATACAATCTTTACATACAAGGAAAATTATGTGAATTTTCACATAATACAATTATACAATTTCACATAATACTTTTCACATAATACAATCTTTACATACAAGGAAAATTATGGGAATTTTCCGCGTAAAAGAAGTTTCACAACAATGAAATAAATATTTTTGAAAAGTCTGTTAAATTTAATCTTCGCCTTCCCTTTCAAATCCATAATTCTGATGCAGATATCTGTTACTTGTGGTTACGAATCGGAGGTACAGTTCCGGGACGATGCAGGGTAAACGATTTCGGTGCGATTCATATCAACCCATAACAGGCCCTGAAACACGTAAACGGAAAGCGTTTCCCCTTCGGAGGTTCGTAAACAACCCGCCAGTGGCCCGACAAAATTCTCCCGTACTTGTCGTTCAACCGGTGCCTCCAGCACTGGCCCGATAAGCTGCCGTCAGTCCTGTGTTTGTTGGGTATATATATATATATATATATATATATATATATATATATATATATATATATATATATATCCTTTTTTCCAGAAATTGAACAAATTTGACGTTATTTAGAATCTACGATAAAACTTAACCCATTATAAGGAATTTATAAGGGACAAAATTCCTCATATACATCCTACCTTTAAAGGCATTTTTTTATATAATTTTTTCGTGAATACACTAATCATTTTATATAAACTATTACTATTATAATGGTTATAGTTTATAAAAATGTCCATTTATAATGGTTTATACTAACATAATTTATAAACCATTATAAGTGATTTAGCTGTCATTTAATTGAGAATATTACGTAAAAACCAATAATCTCTTTTATTTTGTCCAAAAAAAAATTATTTCTTATATCTCTGAATACGATAATAATGCATAGGCGGATTATTCGTCTAAAGAATAGTTTTCAATGTGAAATCTAAGAAATACTGGATAAAAAGAATACGGATAAAATAATTCTTGCAATTGATATCTTTTTAAGAGAAAATGTTCTCCGTAATAATTGTATGTCTGAAGCCTTCAGTTCTAACAGAAAAATAAAACAATTTCTTTTATTTTCGTATAATGGGTAAAACACATTACTGATGAAAAAGTTACAGATTGTTCAAACATGTATTAAGGATTCAACGATCAGAATTTCACATTTTCACACTAATGTCCAAGCGTAGTTGAGAGACTACATATTGTTGGCATATACAGGGAAACTGCTATAGCCGCCGTCCCCCCTCTAAAAGCCCATATTTCATTCATAATTGTTTAAATATTCCGTACAGCGAATGTTATGGATGACCACGCTTTTAGACGGACACCACTCAAAATGGCTACAATTTTCGGATTCATTACTGGCTGCCTTAGGGTATCTTCAGTAAGTATATATATATATATATATATATATATATATATATATATATATATATATATATATATATATATATATATATATATATATATATATATATATTGTTCCGTTTTCTGGTTTCGATGGGATTGAATAAAAATCTCTTCTGAAGGTTCACACAAAATACAATATATTATTCTCTAAATTCTTCAGGCGCATACACAAATACTAACAGAAAACACGAAACTACTGTCTTCTTTATAACAGAAAACTCTAGAAACACAAGTCAGGATAACAGAGTCTTCATTACAATATACACCTAATGCATTTTGAATACATTCAATACGCAACAGAAGAGAACACTGACTGATTTTAAATGCCAATCTAAGGTATATTTATAGACTTCCAAAGCGGCCCATAACGACCGCCAGATAAAAATCACTGGAACAGTCCAGAAAAGGCTGGAAGGTTGGCGACTATTTAGCGCCATATCTAAATTCAGTGACCAAAATAAGACCCCAAATCCCTCGACAATTTGGCGATAACTCTCATATTTCGCGCGATTACATAGACTCGTAAAATTCGTAACAATATATATATATATATATATATATATATATATATATATATATATATATATATATATATATATATATATATATATATATTGCCAGAAAATGTATATATATTTTTTTTTCTGGCAATTACATAACGAATTGTAAGAATTATAACAACATCTATAGTATTTGTTAATTCATTTCATTTGAATTACATCATTGCTCAATTTTAATTTCAAATGAAATATCTAGAAGAAACAACAATAATTTTGCCTAGAGTCATTTCGTTTCAATCACACCTTTCTGTGTACCTCATATTTTATTTAAAATTCATTCTTATGTAATCTCCAGCCAGAGTTTTATAAACAATTCAGTAATTTCTAATTTTATTTATACTGGTGAGTAGAGATTTTTTTCTTAATTCTAAGGCGTAATATTCTTTTTCTTTCTTTTAAATACATTAAATGGAGTATTAAACCTTACATAGGTGATCACAGTATATTGCCAAAACATGATACATTTTGAAAGCTCGACAGTAACTTTAAAGTGTATTTAGTGTATGTTTAAGAGAAATAAATGAGAGTTTTGATACATAAAAACCAGAAATAGTGAGCAAGAAAACTCTAAAACCACGTTAGATCGATTCGATTAAAGTGCACCAGAGTCAGAAAAAAAGAAACTTCAGAATCAATGAAATTGGAGGAAAAAGAAATATTTTACTAACAATTGTGGCTTCAGTTTACTTGATCAATAAGTTAAAAATCAAATTCTACTTCAAAATATATCTTGAAAACAGCTATTGACGTGAAATTAATGTAGAAAAAGTATTTATTTTATTTCCTCTTTTGTTGTTTATATTTCCTCGGAAAATTAAATAATAGATAGGAATGCTATTTTACAAGAGACATGTACTTAAAGCTATCATGGTAGATACACACTTAAGACAAATAAGTTAAATATTTCACATTTATTGGTTATTAAAAAAGAGAGAATTCAGTGAATGCGGTGAATTTGAAATGTAACAAAGAGTGCTGGAATTACATTGAAGTTTTATAATTTCTAGGTGTTATAGTTTACAAGCAACACACATCGTTATTTCAAAAGCAAATTTTCGCTACATTGTTGTGAAAGGTTATTAATGCAGAACTTCCAGAGACAACTATGGGCCAAATTCAAAATGTTTATGCCGGGCCAACAATTGTAAAATGTTGTTTTCCCAACTACAAATGAAAGTTGAACGGTTCTCCCAATTGTCAGGCCTACTAACAGTCAACCATTGGGTGAGCTGCAATGCCTATCGTTGTCTTAACATAACCATAACGACCAAATCCAACTATTCGCCCGCTATGCTACATTTCCCCAACGATTTCCCAGTGGTCTTCTTTTACTTGAGTTTTAAATTTTTTCGTGCACAGAATTTCAAAAGCATATGTTTTAAATTTAGGCTCAAACACCATATATATATACACTGCTGGCCACTGTAAATGCAACACCCTGAAGGAAACATGCAAATAACATGAAATTTACAACATGCATTAGCGGAGGTAAGATACGCAAATGATTAGAATTTCAGCGCAGACGCACATCACGCGCGCCTGTGGCGCCACTTCAAAGAGCTATTTAAGGCTTGGAGATTTCGACGATTTCAAGTTCGGCAATTGTGTTTTTCTTGTGTTTTTTTCAAAAAAACGATCAATTATGCCTCGTCGAAAACAGCGATCATCTTTTGATCAAGTATCGGAGTTCGACAAAGGAAGGTTAGTGGGCTACCAAGATTGTGGATTATCTTTCAGAGAAATCGGTAGTGGTGTTGGACGAAACCAAACAACTGCAATGCGGATATGTGATCGTTGGATGCAGGAGGGTACGACGGACCGGCGTGTTCGATCGCAACCACCTCAGCGCACCACTTCACGTGATGACAGGCAAATTGTGCGCATGGCAGTGACGGATCGCTCAGTCACATCACGAACCATAGCACAGCACATGCAGTCTGTAGCGGATCATCCAGTGTTTGCGCGTACCATTCGACGCCGTTTACAGCAGAGTGGTCTGTCCGCAAGACGTCCATTGCTTTGTCTACCCTTGACGCAGAACCGCAGACGTCTCCGCCGCCAATGGTGCGATGACAGAAGGATGTGGACGGCAGAATGGAATGAAATTGTCTTTACTGACGAGTCACGCTTCTGTCTGCAACACCACGATGGTCGCATTCGAGTCTGGAGACACCGGGAAGAGAGGATGCTGAACAGCTGCGTTATGCACCGCCACACTGGTCCTGCACCGGGTATTATGGTATGGGGCGGTATTGGATATCACTCTCGCACACCTCTAGTACGCATTGCCGGTACTTTAAACAACCAGCGCTACATCTCCAAGGTGTTGGAGCCAGATGTCCTTCCTTACCTTCAGGGCTTGCCCACAGCCATATTTCAACAGGATAATGCGCGACCACACGTGGCACGCATTGTCCAACGGTTCTTCGTCAATCGCCAGATTGAATTGCTTCCCTGGTCGCCTCGCTCTCCGGATCTTTCGCCAATAGAAAACATGTGGTCCCTGGTTGCTCTATGATTGACCCAGATTCCATCCTCAGCTCCCACAGCAGATCAACTTTGGCAACGTGTTGAAGCTGCTTGGTCTGCTGTACCCCAAGAACTCATCCAAAGTCTCTTTGAATCAATGCCATGTGGCATCAAGGCATGTGGCAGCGGTGATCTCCAACAATGGCGGCTACTCTGGCTACTGATTTTGGCAGGAACCAAACTTCACAGAAGTCTATAAATTTTATCATTTGATACTTGGTTAACATGTTATCTACAAAATAAATTTTGTTGTGATATCTCTTGTCTTTCTTGGTGTTGCTTGGCCAGCAGTGTATGTATATATATATATATATATATATATATATATATATATATATATATTAATTATATATCTCGTTTTCAAAATAAGATAAAAAATTAGACACAATAAATCCCTTTAAAATATATTCTTCAGCATTACAACTTCTAACTGTAGGCGTTGCACGATATGAAAATTAAATACGTAGAAGTTAAGAATCAAAACGTAAAATTACTTTGCATTGAAAATTTCATTCTTTCTTCAGAAAGTCATTAAAGAAGGATAGCCTAAGAAAAAATTTAATCCTGTTTCAAAAATAAATTTGAAAACTTCTAAATATAAATATTGTTTAATGTTTTTTATTTTTTCAACATTTTTATTCATAATAAAAAGTAAAAACCTTAATTCATTAAAATCAAATATCTTTAATAATTCCCCATTCATATAAAACGTTTGACATTTAACTTTGTGTATATATAATACTAATCTCCCTTAATTTTAGTTTTTGTAGTATGCTAAACATCAATATATCATTTACACCAAATAATTCAAAATTAAATCTGTAATATTTTTGAATAAGTCACATGATTTTTGAGTGATTAATTTTATTATAATAGCCTGATAAAGTCTGTTAAGTGGGACGGAAAATAATTATAAGATAAAAAGAACTTTTTGTATACCATAATTTTAAATTTTCTGTTGAATCATATAAACTTGACATTTCTATGTATTAATAAATATTTTTTTAAAAATTATTTGATGAATTATCCCATCAACTTGAAAGAAAATGAAGTTAATTGGAAGTTAACTTGCGTTTAACTTTTCAATCCCGCCCCGGCTGATACATGGCTGAACCCGTCTACGAAACAAAATTAACTGAAAATGAATTCAAACCTTCTTAAAGTTGGCTAAAAGTATTAAAATAATGCATTGTCATCGTGTTTTGACTATTTTAAAAGTTTCAAATATCTAGCTAGTCGGAAAGTTAGTTAAAAATCGATTGCAAGATTTGTACTGGACAAACACACATAAAAAAGAGAAAGAGAGTTAATAAAAGCATATTAATTTAAGTAATACAACAGTCGACTTCTGTAATCTACACATCTCATTTTAAGCAACAAAAAATAACGCACGAAATTTATAATCTAGAAATGAAAATACTATTTTGTGTGTGTGGGTGTGCTCCTACAAGTACAGATGTAAAACGACTGCGAAATTTTTATCATAGTCTTTATAGTTTTAATTTTATATTTTCAAAAAAATTATTTTCATGGACAGATATATTAAAAAAGGCAAAAACTGGCCAAAAATTATTAAAATTTCTAAAATTTTTAAAAATACGTACGCTTTATATAAATACCTCTTTTATACACAGAAAGAAATTATAAATCACACATTTACAGATGAGTCCTAAAATTTTCAATGTAAACTTCCCCTAAGTATAAATCACCAAGTACTTTGGGACGTATTTTTACTTAACATTTTTACCAAGTAAACCATTTCTAAAATTGTAGTAATCCCTAATTATATATAGGCGTCTATAGCGAATCATCTCCGACACTTTTAGGAACCAAACTGAAAAAGGAATAATCTATCGAAAGCTTTCTGTCGAAAATGAGGTATAAAAACCTTTGCGGTCAACGGGTATCCCCCTATAGACACTAGTATTTCAAGACGTTCGAGAGAACGATCTTTGCAGAATTCAAACTTTATTTCAAAATAGGAAGGCAAAACTTTATGAATTAATTTTTTTTATCATCCATTTTCAAAAAGCTTTTTTTATTAACATTTACAGATTAATATATAAGGAAATTAGTAATTACATTTTTTTCCTTCTGCAATTATTCAAATGCAGGGTGCGGCAGATTATACCGTTACATTTCTGAAACTGACTGGTAAAGGAGTAGTGGGGGTAGAGTGGCGTGGGAGGTGGTAACACTTCGGGTGGACTTTGAAGTTCTTAGTAGACCCCATGAGTTGGTCTGAACGTCTCTGATTCGATGCCGGTCACTGACAAATCAATCGCCGTGTATACTAATGGCGGCTGGTGCACGAAAAATTTGTTATAGCTCCAATGTCCTCCAAGTTCTCAAACTTACATCTGGAGGTGAGCGGTCAAGTGCTCCTGTCTCGCCACTTGACTCGGTTCAAAATTACGGGAACTGTCTTTTAGCCAAGTCGGACTCCTACCCTTGTGATGCTATTAAAAACCGGAGCCGCACAACTTCACCCTATAGCCGTTATGGACTTGAAATGACAATATACTGTCGTCAAGGGGAATCAGTCCCAACACACATACACATAGTAGACAGTTGATCGGGAGAACATCGTGGTTTCGTTATCGAGGCGTAGTTTCATTTTTTAAAAGCAACGGATATGAAATCGTGACACAGAGGACATTTAAGACGCACTTCGTGTTCTATGCATCAATTCCGTTCCTGATCGAAAAACAATTGTGCATTGGGTTTCAAATGTGAGAACAAAAATGGTCTGCATCACCAAGGAAACCAAGAGGTCGTCCTCGGAACATTATAACACTTCAAAATG